>JBBMHQ010095294.1:0-10352 GCA_037834295.1 Postelsia palmaeformis | reverse complement strand
AGATCCGGGGTCACGAAGTAGGCACTTCTCCCTCCTCCCCACTACGGTACGTGCCTTGCTTTTTTATCGCGAGAAGAGTGCACTACAAAATAGGTACTGCTGTGTACGTGGTACAATCGTTTTCGAAGGGGTCTGAGAGGAGGTTTTCTGGATGCTCCTGACCTTTTCGTATAGGTGGTACTGCTGTACGTTTGGGGGGAAAGACATCCTGCATGGGGTTTGCAACATGATCCCACGCCGGCGGGATCTCACCAAGCTCAAAGCCGTGTAGGATGGCCCTAGGGACATAGATTGCTCCCGCCGGGTTGATTGACAATGAAGCTACTACTAATAGCCGGCCGCAGGTCAGCCCCCACCTAGAGCCAACCACCACAACACGTAAGGTCGAGCCTAAAAATACGTTGTTCGTCAAGAGGTGTTTGTTGTTGTCTTCACATCTGAACACTATTCCAAAGCCCACTGACGGCCCTCTCGGACCTACCTGTCCCTTTAAGCCCTGTGTCACCAGCAATGTGGCGAGCGATGCTCCTGTGCCGACTCTCGAAACCTCGACCCAGCAAGCGAAAACATGCACTCTTACCGGAACGGCTGCAACCCCATGTTGACGTTCAAACACTTTATATATCCAATCCTCGGCACGCAAGATCTCCCACAATATTTGAGTGAGTAGGTTTAGCAATCCTCTTTAGGGATGATTCTGACTTGAAAAAATGGGCGGCGTGGTCTGCACTTCGGAATCGTCGTCCGTAATTGAGAAGATTCCTGGTTCGATACAAACGCGGCGCAGCGGCGTTTGTGGCGAGTTTTTGCCCGTTTTGGCTGCGGTTCGGGGTCAGGGTTAGGGTCAGGGGTTGGGTTGGGTCTCCGCCCGTACCTTGGTCCCAACAGGAACCAAAGCACCTGAACAGCCTACCAACCTAAAGATCCCCTCTCCCAAAGTGTTATGGGTCCTCCTTCGAGTTGCAGGTGTAGACGCAGACCAATCGTAGCGGGTTCGACTATGTGCCGTTGGCGTAGTCGCTTCGCTCGCTGTGCTGTTTCGAGTTCTGGCGCATATGTGTCGCTCGCGGAACAACGACTTTGGAGGGCAATCAATCCAAAGAATGAAAACCCATCACCAACGGAAACTGCCCATTGTTTCAAAGCATTTCAACACACAAATAAATGCGTCATGGTGACGGCTCTACAACTATCAAAAACCACTGCAGCACGGCCACACCACGGCCGACACAACACGACGTTTGACAGAACAACCTCCATATGACTGTCTCAAGCTTATCAGCTTCTACGGACGTTGTGTTTTGTCTAAATATATGCTTCGTGTACTTCGAAGTATCGGCTATTGCGCGCTTGTATCTGACAAACAACGGAGAGTGTTGGCACAAGCGCCTACGCACTTTAGGCGGTGACTACAAGTACAAGCAGTACAAGCTGAGATGACCAATAATCGTCCTTGAACGCGTCCGAGTTTCTCAACCATTGCGACTCAAGGTAGGAGTGTGTTACTGGGTCTGCGGCGCATTCGTTCGACGTTGAAATTTTCGAAATTCGAGTTGGTTCCGTCAAGACACAAATTTTGAAGAACATACACAGAGACCATGCCGTAGCCAAGCGAGATACAAATATTTATATCGATAATATTAGAGTTTATCGGGCATACGAAGCCTAAAAAAAAGTATGTTTTGCGGATTTCGCTCAAAATCGCTTCGTAGCTTCCTTGAGGCATGATGAAACGTTGGATATCCTCGCCATCGTCTAATTTGTCGTTCATTCCCTACTGCAACCTTTTCGTTTATGTTTTATTTTCGTCAGTTGTGGCCGACACCAACTTTCGTGATGTTCTGATAGTATGCCAAGTGCGACAAACGAGATACAATTATATGATGGGCAATACGTTCGGAAAACAACTGCTGTATAACGAAGCACGCGTCACGCTTTCAGCTCAAAAATCGAAACAAAAAAAACGGCCTTTCTTTGAAGGTGTCTGACTGATTCAACATTTGGTGTTGGCCAGCCTGGCTCGCAATAGACCTTACTTTTATGAGTCCGAACAGCTGACAAAAATGAGATGAGAAGGCTTAAATATTCCAGACGGTTTGCGCCCAACCACCCGACTTCTTTTTGTACACTTTTGTATTCATCGCAGCGGTGAGAGAGGTGTCCGACCGACGCTCCTGCGTCTGCTGCACGTTAATCGCTCAGGAAAGCGGTATCTAGCCTGTCAAATACGATGGCGTGCTGCGATACGGGGGGAAAATGCCGCGCATTTCGCTCGCGGGAGAGTAAGCAGGGAATGCTCGCGGCCGTGCTGGGGTCTTCGTTCCTACTGTCTTGAAATGCATGGTGCACGCCAACCTAACGCGCGGCCAGAATAATTTCGTGGATTCTCGTCGACCCGACCCTTGACGGAAAGGGTTTTGTGGATTATATCCATAAGAACAGTTGCAGCTCTCGAAGTGAGGTATGATGCGTACCAGATTTGAATAGCAAGCGCGTACGTACATGAATGCTTTCGTGGCTCACCTACATGCGCGACAACCTCAAAGCTACTGTAAACACTCGTACGCACTCCCTCTTGTATGCATATTTTTGTAACGTTTTGTTTTTGCTGTCCCCCTTCCAAACGTATGATGAAACGCGGCCTACAGGACAATCGCCCCGGGCGCTTCGCTTCTTCTTCTCCTCCTCTTCGCGGGCGTCTGCAACGGAGTGGTGGAAACGTGCGAAGAGCTGCAGGCCGCGTTCGACTTGACCAAGACCCAAGACGTCGTCATTGAGATAGACCCCTGGGCCTCCATCGACTGCCCCTCTTTCACCACAATGAGCATGGACTCGAACATCCTCACGGTGGTGCCTAACCCCGCCCTGAGTTTCTCACGGATCGATCTGTACAGGGTTCGATTCGAGGTGACGGGCGGGGCGAAGCTGCGATGGGAACCAGAAGTGCGTTTCGTGGGGGGGGACTCCCGGGATGTCGACGGAGGAGGGGTGTTCGTCGGAGAGGGCTCGTCTGTCCGCTTCTCGAACGATCTGGAAATGACCGACGTCGCAATCGCCAGCGTGGCCGAAGAAGGCGAAGATTTCGCCTCGTACCAGCTCACCGGCGGGTGCGTCTACACCGACGGCTACTTCAGGGTGGACGGAGAGGCGGTGTTCACACGCTGCGAGAACTCAGGTGGCGGGGAGAGCCCCCCGGGTCCCGCCGGCGGGGTGTACGTCGGGGAGCAGGGATCGGTGCTGTTCAAGGGTGGGGTTACGATGTCAGAAGCGTCGATCACCGATAACGAAGGGAACAACGGGGCGGGCATCTACAACCGAGGCATAGTCAACATCAAGGGAGACTCGGTGTTCAACGACCTCCGGGCGGAGTCGGGCGGCGCCTTCTTTAACGCGGCAGGCGGCGCGATCAACTTCAGGAGCGGGGCGACCGCGCTGTTCACGGACTGCTTGGCCTCCGAAGAGATCGGTGGCGCGTTGTACAACGAAGGGTTCTTCAAGTTTTCTGGGCCAGCCCTTTTCGTCAACTCAGATGCCCCCGCCATCTACGTTGCGCCTGGCGGTTTGACCGTGCTGTCGGGGCAATCGGCCTTCTGGGCCAGCAGGGACCCCGAGAATCCGGCTGTCCTAGTTGCCGCGGGAGGACAGCTGGACATTCCCAGCTCCGTTGTGTTCTACGAGACCGCCAACTCTGACTGCAGCACGGTGTTGTACCTGGACGATGACACGTGCCTTTGACGGAGGCGTTCGAGCACCTTTGCTTGCTTCATTCGCTGGTCCTGCATCCCGAATTATAGGGCTGGATATCTCATCCTACGTGTGTAATGTGCGGACGACTTGCGATTTCGGGGTGCGAGACCCGGGATGTGCTTTATTTTTGTATCAAATATGTGGGGGGCGGGAGCGTCAGCTTCGGCGTGATTTTTGCAGCCTCCGGCTTGTTTTTTTTGTGACTGGCTTGATCCCGTCGTCCAATCAGTTCAGATTTGATACGGGCAACGTGGAGAAGACATCTGCCGGTGGCGTATGCATCCTTTGTTGGAAAACGCTCCTCCCTCATTCCTGCAATTCTACTCAAGTTTTATCTGGAATTGGAGGAGTCGGATGGTGTTCTACCAATCGAATACTTGGTCATCTGAACGACTGCAGGCGGGTATAGTCAGAAAAGCCGGCCGGTATTATGGTGTGGTATCAACAGTAGTATAGTTTCCTTGTACGGCAGAGGGTGTGGTAGAAGGCGTGAGCGAGACGGAGATAACAGGAGCTGCGATAGAGGTATCTGGTCGAGGGGTGGGGGGGGCTTTCTCTCTCCCACGACTCTGAGAAACGATATTAAGACCAATGCATTTCGAAAAATGCGCATCCAAAATAGGTGCTACCAATATTCTATTACGGGGAGCCGCAGTAAATACAGTATGACCAAATATTGGTAGTTAAAGTAGGGAAACATATAGATTTTTGTGTGTACCGTAGGGCCTATTTACTATGGCCCCTCGCAATAGTACCTGTCGGCAATAACGCAGCGGTTGGGCTATCCACCTCGCTGCGGTATGGTTGTGCAAGAGAGACATGAACAAACAGTACCTCATATATGTATATATATATATATATATATGTTCGTGTGCCCAATCCCCTAGACGGTGATCTGTATCGCTATAGATGGATGTGTTGTCCGTTAAGTAGCACACTTCTTCTGATCATCGCCTTGGTCCTTAGGTACTACTTACCTTGCCGGGGTCTTGCGGCAAGGAGGGGAGGGGGGGGGCGCTCATCGTACTGGACACCAGTTATACTACCTGTAGTAGTATCAGCCCCTAGGCAGTAATCTGTATCGCTATATATGTGTCATTCCTAAAGTTGCACGCTTCTTCTGGTCATCACCTTGGTTATTATGGTATGTACTCACCTTGTCAGGACCTTGCAGCAAGGAGGGAAGAAGGGGGGTCCGCTCATCGTGTTGGACATCAGTTACGCTACCTGTAGTATCAGCCCCTAGACAGTAATTTGTATCGCTATATATGTTATTCCTAGAGTTGCACGCTTCTTCTGGTCATCACCTTGGTCCTTATGGTATGTACTTACCTTGTCGGGACCTTGCAGCAAGGAGGGGAGGGGTAGCGTATTGAACACCAGTTACTACCTGTAGTATCAGCCCCTAGACAATGATATGTACCACTGCTGTTTGGGCAGAGCACAGAACAAACGATAAGGATCAACAAGAACCACAAGGGTGGTTATAACGGAGAGCACAGAGAAGCCGAGGTAGGCGAAATCGCCCTCTATTAACTCGGTAAGGCACGCGCTCTGCCGCGCCTTTCTTTTTATGTGGTCGACGGACTATCGCGAATGGCCGAGTGTGCGGTCATGTAACCCAAACAAATTTCGTCATTAATTCTTGGTGCGAGGTTTGCATGCCAATATTTCGGGCCAAAAGTGAACCCTTGCTAGATACAAACTATATATATATATATATATATATACCGAAGAGGGACTGCTGACAACGTAGTATTACTGTGTTTGGCATGTATCTGGTACCTAAGGATCCTAGTCAATCTGCGCAGAAGCCACGGGTTAGAAATGGATACTCGTAATGACGAACGGGCGCAGCGCAAAACGGAAAAGAGCGCCGGCTTGCTCCCTAACTCGGGCGCAGCACGCAAAGAGGTCGATCAACCCTCGATGAGTAACACCACGTTCTAGATATGCATGGTTTGGGTAATACTGGCTTCGAACGACTCCCGTTGGTTCACTCGCGGGAATACTTACGCCACTCGATTCACAGCGCCGCGCTATGTCTATCATCTCGTCGAGGGTATGTTGGACAATTGAATAATCGGCGCTCCCAACCGTGCTGCACCACCGGGTCAACATGTTGCCATGATCGCGAAAGAGAGCGGTAGACATCTATCACGCCACCGCCAGATAGATACACAAAGATCGGCCTGTACCTTGTGTCAAAGGCTTCTTATATACGTGTACCAAGATGGCCACCGGCTATACTGACACATGTTTGAGTCGTGTCATGCACCTGGAGTGTCACAGGCCCTTGTTGTCACCCGGGTCGTACCATCCCATATCACCAGACTACTCCGAATAGCAGCACACACAGCGCAGGGACTCATCGGGGGACAAATCAGGCAATGCGATGGGGAAAAAATCACGCAATGCGATGCCCAGATCCCAAATCCCGGTGTCCAGTACCTGGTAGTAGTTATCAACCATGGCAGTATCACGAGTAGCCCCCCAACGAGGTTTGAGATACGACTGGTCCCTGAGAAGTTATCATATATACCAGGCGTAAACGGCACATCTCAAATCCCAATATAAACGGTTGCCAAGGTATATATCGGGAAGCTCAATTTCCTCTGCAAATAACAGCCAAGCTTAAACGGCGATCCCAATTTCTATAGTGGAGCATTGAGGGTGCAACGGCTACTCCCACCACCAAGTATCTTAATCTCGACTCAAGTGCAGATCTCCCAAGAGAAAGCGAGACTGTTACTACGGCAAGGGGGAAATTTCAAGGGGCATCACGAGAGACAGTGGGACGGGAATTCCCATTGTGGATGGGACGGGAATGGGAATGGGCCGGGAATTCCACCGTGAATTTGGAGTTCCCCATTCCCATCCTGCCCATCCCACGATGAGTTAAACAGCCACTTGCTCCCCAAACGGCCGATCTAGCATCCCCCCATCCCACTTGCTTCCCATCCCGTTGTGGGCCCGGCTTCTCCCATTTCCATTCCCATTGTGGGTACGGCTTCTCCCATCACCATTTCCATTGAGGGCACGGCTTCTCCCATCCCCATACCCGCCCTATTCCCACTAACCTCCCAGTGGAACGCCCACACACATGTATAAATACCATATCACAAGTGGCTTATTCTGAGTCTTTGCTTCGGCGACGGGAAGAACCAGAAGAGTTATCCCGTCGTTTTTTCGGAAACCTCTCAGCGGCAAGCCCACACGTACGTACATGTACCAATCCGGCATTCTTCCGAGTCTTGGATTGGATGACGGGAAGAACCAGAAGAGTGCAAGCGCTCTCCAGTGGTTCTTTCAGAGGGAGGGAGCGCACCCGCTACCCACACACAGAAGCACAAAAGCTGAGGGCGACGGCGGACCTCACTGATGGCTCTGCCGCTGAGCCCTCTCCCACAGCCAAGCAGATCACTGATGATCAACGGTGTTGCTATCAGGCGTGATCGGTGCTGGCGCTGGGAGAAACAAGCAGACGTCAGGGATTTCTACAAATAAATAGTTGAATCGTAAACATCAGCAACGGTGCACCTGATCCCTCTCTCTCAAGAAATTCCAAGCGACGCATGTATGCACTGTGTATGCCTTGGTTTTTGATTGGGGGCGTGTACCCCCCGTGTACCGTTGAGCAGTCCCGCATATTCCCCATTATCATCGTTTCCCGTCGTGCCCCCCTACCAGTAGTTTTCCCCACATGCCCCCACTGTTTTCCAACTTCTCTATACGGCACGCTAGCCCCGCCCCATCCCGTTGGCGTCACGTTCGACTCCCATACCGTCACAGGAAATAAACATACCCCAGCTTCCCCTCCCATTCCCATCCCAAGTAAGAAGCAAGTGGGCATTTATTTCCCGTTCCCATCACAACGGGAGGTAGCCATTTGACGATGGGGTTCCTATTCCAATCACAATGGGCGGTAAAAAGAAAACGCTCTCGGCGAGCGAAACCCGACCGTCCCGTCCAACACACGGTCCTCGTCACCCGCGCTAGCCCTTGGAAAGTCCAATCATCGCGTTCTAAGATAGAGGTGGCACATTTCCGCCATTCTGTTTCGGAATGAGGGGGTTCCTTAACCCCAAAATCGTCGGAAGGTCAATCTTAATTCGAAAAATAACGTTGTGTGTATACTTGGTCTATGATCAAGGTATTCTTTATCGGAAAAAAAAAATCAAAAAATCGCTAAAGTCAGTTTTCGGGTTGTGTTTGGAGCTCCTCAAGTGAGGAGCCTCAGACAATTTAGGATTAAGCTCTATCGTAGAACGCCTCAAAATCAGGAACACCGCCTTCACATAGTCATCGCACCGCCGTGTACTCTGTGAGTGCTAAACAGCAGCACTTCTCTGAGATCGAACATATCAGACTCCAGCCAGCCCGACTACTAGGTATTATGTACGTTGTTTCGCAATTTACCAAAATCCAAGGTGTACGAAGCGATTCATCAAGACCATCGGTTCACAATGCTGCCGTACAGTATTAACATTTCTCGGCGTACAGGTGCAATCCTCAAAGAACTCCTGAAGTTGCACACTAGTTATTCAAATATTTTCCAAGAGTATCCCATGCATACAGAGAGCGGAACCAAAGGCTCCATGATCTCCGCAAAAACGACCAAGTAAATTGAATCGACAAAACTCCACATCACAAAGTCGCGGTAAAAGGAAACTGTATCAGCGTGTAACGGTTTAACGGAAAAACGGCGTGCTGCCGTGCCGGCCGCACGTGTTTAATCTCCAAGTATGTGCCCGTCAGCCATACGCTCCAGACACCCGCGTCCTGGAAAAGTACGTCAACACAGGCACCAGCGAGATACCTCACGGTAGGATCATCCCTTTTTTCGCTCCATGTCATATGGCTGGTTGAGCACCTCAAGTGAGCAACTAGTAGTATACCAGGTACCTGTTAGCATAATAGCTCTCAGTGCCGTGCCTGATAGTGTTATGTTCATGCGGACAGCGGAACATTTTGTACCCCTGTGCAGGTCTGCCCTTTGAGCCGGTACTCGTTGGTACTCACATGTGTTGCTTGCTAATAGAGGTAGAAGAACAGCTTTATTCCTTTCGTCACGACGGGACTGAGACCACGCACGTGGCTCTCTGGAAAACCCCTGGTTCCCCGTCTACGATACGCCTTCCAAGTACAGCAATACTATCCTAGTGCCTGAACCCAGGTAATTACCGGGCTTTCAGCCTCATATAAAGCAGTATCATAACAATAGCACATTTGGGTTCGCAGCAGCGCGTAGAACCGCTCGGAAGCTAAGGTGCCGATAACGCCGAGGGGCTCCTCTAGTCAGTGCACATCCCTTTTGCATGTGAAACTCCAGCTGATGACTCCACGATTACAAGGGGGGCGGGCATAGCAAATAGGTCCAAAGATTGACGGTAAGCATTTGCAAATGTATACCGGAAAGTCTTTGTGCTTACCGTAGGCCCCATTTACTATGGCCCCCCGTATTGCCTGCGATAGAAAGTCCCGGCCGCGTTACCAAGTACAGGTAGTGCCACCCCCCAGCTCGGTAGGCGGTAAGGCAATCATCGTATTGCCATGCATCACAGACAGGCATCACAGACAGGGATATTACACGGACACTCCGGATGACGACCGGGCGCAGTATGAGACGGAAGAGCACGCCGGTTTGGTCCAACTCGGACAGGAGCGCGGAGAGAGGTTAACCAACCCTCGACGAACAAACACCCCCATTTACGTCTGGACGGCTTGGGCAACAGTGGCATCGGGCTACTCTAGTTGGTTCACCTGCCACAATCTTTATTTTAAGCAGCCGTTTCAAACAGCGGGCATTTTCAATCTTCTTGTCTGTGGTTGGGAGCAGTGTTTTAAAGAAGTCAGCGCAGAGGACTTCGAGGCAGTGGAGTAAGCCCTCCGCCACAAAGGCAGGAAGGAGTCAAAAACAGGCAGACATGAAAAAGGAGTGGGACTCGTGCCGCTCCATTCATACGCACCCACGGCTAGCTGCATCGGTGTGCTACGTGAACTTCACGTTGGGTGTGAGGCTTTGTCACACTTGAGTTCGTTGGGTGTCGTGCCGCCGAGCGAATCTACGGCCGCAATGTGGCAAGGATTTTGGCTGGGTTTCACTTCACGTGAGTCGTCACTGTTCATCACAACAACTAGTGTTGATATTGCCACTGTTAGCCTTGTCTTCTTCTTGATCGCCGCCACCTTTATCAGGATGATCCGGCCATCATGGGCTGTACATAATTGATAGGCTTTTATATCATCGGCGGCCCATATGGCAGGTAAATTTTCTGAAAGACCGAGCAATCCCTGCTTGAGGGCGGAAGCGAGGGAGGCTGTAGAGGCACGTTCACGTTAAGGCTGACGGGTTGGTTGATTGATTTGCCAATATAATTTCAGGCAATTCGGGGGGTTGCGGGCCTCTTTAACAAGTCGTGCTGGCGTTACAAATGGTGTAGAAGAGTATATATGCATCTGCTCGTCGTGCAGTTGAATTCTACGGCAGGCTGCTGATAGCCACGATCTTGACAGTACTGGGGGGGGGTGTACTCGATAGGAGATATGTACTCGATATCATGCATGGCCGTAGTCGTATGAACATAGACCCTCGCATCCCTACA
>JBBMHQ010095272.1:0-10352 GCA_037834295.1 Postelsia palmaeformis | reverse complement strand
TAATAATAATAATAATAATAATAATAATAATAATAATAATAATAATAATAATAATAATAATAATAATGATTATAATAATAATAATGATTATAATAAAATTATAGAAATAATAATAGGGTGTTTGCGAAAGAACCGATTATGGTTGGGTTGAGATGAGAATCATAGGCTACTCACCAAACCAAAACATAATCGGGTTTGGAACCGCGTGCGAGAACTCCAAACGATCATTTCGGTTTTGAACTGGAAATAAAATTCTAGGAATTCATAATACAGCAACAAATGACAAATAACGAAATTAAGAGTACGAAAAATGGAACACCAACGGCTTCGTGCGAGATGCTGCTCCCTGCTGCTGCTGAGTGGCTCGCTGCGTTTGTGTGTGCTCTGTGCGCTCTATGGCAATCATGCGAAGAGGGGCAGCCGATGCGACCGGGGTCCGTTACGCAGTGCGTGCGTAGGCATGATGTGGCTGTGCCTGTGGTGCGGTGACACGCCCCAGAGCCCAGAGTACCGTTAAATTGCTGCCGCAGCAACAACAATTTTCACAGCAGAGCAACAACTTCAGCAGCAGTCCACAACGCACACGGCGCCGTCAACGATGTTGAAGCCGCACCCTGTCAGCCCTCCGCCGCATATGGCCGCATGCCTTTGCCGGCCTTCACGAGGGCTTCGCGTTGACGCGGGCTCGCCAAATGAGCCATGCGCTTGGTTAGGTAGCTTGGTGGTGCGAGGCAACCCATGTATCATGCCTCCCTCCTTCTTCTGGCTGCTGCCGTACGCTGTGCGAACGACCTACGTGACGTAGCCGACGATGGTTTTTCGCCAAATGCGTCGTTTTCATTAGCTCGGGTAAACCTCGGGTGCTTCTGGCCAACCCGGTTTTTGTTCTTTTCGAACCCAACAAGCCAAACCCAATCCCAAATTTTTCCGAAGATATGGGTTAAATCAGGCGAACTTGGGTCCTGTTTTTCGGAAGTTGAATAGATTTTGGGATCGGGGGAATAGAAACGACCCAAACCCAACCACAATCGGAACTTCGCAAACACCGTAATAATAATAAATAATAATAAAAAATAATAAATAAAAAGTCGGAACGATTGAAAGCCAAAATAATCAATCCAACACAACAAACACAAACAGTCAAACAGCCGAGAAAGGAAACAAGCAGGTGCATACAAATACCTGGTACGATATATTATGTACCTGGTATACGAGATACAATGCATTAGATCGTGGGGTGCAAGCCTATTGAAAGGCGGCACGTAAAGCCATGGATGGAGGCACAAATCTGGCCGTGCGGGATAGTGTGAGAGCCGAAAAAATGTTGCTACAAAAAACGCCCAGGGTTTCAAGACAAAAGAAAGCCCACGGTAGTAGTAAGGGATAAACAAGTTCACCATTTCGGGTCGGACATTCAATGCGAGTTGACGACGGAAGAAAGAGTCAAACCTTCTCGCGAAAAAAAATGCACGGCTCGTAGTATTCGTTCAGTGCCCGGCATGTATATGTTGAGAATTTGGTAGTCAAGAACTTCAGGCTGAAATTTTGGTGTATATCAGAATTCGCAGCTGAGCGTTTGTGCTCAGCGAGGACGCTACTTAAATTATCCCATACAACAGTCTTTGGGAGCATGTGCTAAAATAAGGGATTCTTGACACCACAAAAAGCCGCGAGCCTGAGCCAAAATAAGGTATTCTTGACCGCTCTCGCGTACTCTAGTGAGGGCAAAAAAGGGCGAAAGTTAAGAAACGGGATGAACGAAAAAAAAAAAAACAGTACTGTACTGTACGTGTGCGAAAATCACGAAAAAAATATGAGACTTTTTAGGACAAGCTGCACTCTTGTTTTGGGGATAAACCAGTCGAGTCATGACTAATTTGTCCCCAAAACGGGACTGCATTCCTATTTACGGGGGACTATATGAAATAGGACCTACGGTACACACAAAAGCCTGTATATTTCGCTATTTTCACCACTAATATTTTGGTCCTACTTCATATGGTCCCCCATCATAAAAACAGTCAGTGCTGAAGGAAAGCCCACATGCGAATCGCGTGGGGTGGCGTGATCAACTGAATGTAAGCTGCCTGGTACCTGGTACCGCGTGGGCGATACGCAGCTGCAGCTGCAGTTAGCGTCTGTCATTGGTAGGTATTACTGCAGTAAAAACGGCTGGTTTCTATGGTAACAACAGCTTTACACCTCAGACAGATCACCCGATAGATCACGAGCTACATCATTCGGGGCAGACAGATCCCTGATGTGTATGATCTACGGCAGCAGCTCGTGTTGCCGAGTGTGCGCTTGATTCTACATCACCAGGAGAATTTTTCCCCTGGGCTTAATCTGTGCTACAGTAAAAAAATCTCGCACCAAAACCCCCATGTAACGAAAGCAACTGCATCAAAGTGATCCATATACTGTTGTAGATCGTGCTTGGTCTGTTGCACGTGTATGGGACCGCAATAAAACGAACGAGCAGGCTGAAGCAGGAGACCCAAACAATGAAAGTTTTGGCGTCGGGAGGGGAGAGCGAAGCAGTTCATATTTGCTATCGGCCCGAACCGGGGAAAGGAAGCGCTGCACGAAGAGAAAAGAGACTCTATGTTTTAGAAAACAAACAAAAACTACATTACGAGGAGCAACCAATGTGCGGGGGGGTGCGTCATAAGGCGAATGGGAGCGACGCGCGGCACTCCACGTCCGCGAGACAAAAAGGATCAGGACTGAAATTGATTTCTAATGCTGCACGACCAGCACATGCAAAAGTGAAAAGTGTTTGCCCTCGCGTCATCGCCAACGCTGCCTGTAGGTCACGAATACAACCGCATAATCGCATAGACCCGTTGTTGACACGACGCTTCTCCCCGAGGCCGTGAAATCTAAACGCCAAAACATCCACAGCAGTCGACACCAGAACCGTTACACCTCTGAAACAAGAACGCAGCCACACGGCCACAGCACAGCGCCGCAGCTGTCGCACACAAACAACGCAGACGCGATTAAGCAAGAAACAGGGCACACATTGATTGGCTGAACCCTATGGGTTCCAGGTTTTCGATGTCAGTACTGGGAGAAGCGGCAAACGTTGTTATCGTCCGTGTATATATATAGCTCTTCGAACAAGGACGAAAAGAAATACGCACTCGATCGGGAAGTGGCCGAAAGAAAACAAGAAAGAGAAGGCGTATCACCAGTCGGTATTCCTGCGCGTACCGAAATGCTCGTTACAGTCGTGGCAGACACACTGCTAGAACCGTTGAAATATGACTTTAAAGTAAACGACTACAGCTGCAAACTCCCCTTCAAGAAATAGATGGGCCACATAAGGTTAGCTGTAGCCTTACATGCATCATGTACAAGCTGGGCCAGCCAAGACCTCGGTTATTCAGGAGGTCGGCCATGCACCGCCCAACTTTACGCAGTTGGACATGAAATTTGGACAAATAGTAGTGTTGTCCATGCGCCAACCGACATGTGGCGTGTCGGGCATTTTTTATCGAGAGAGAGCGAGATATGACCGGATATGACCGGGATAAAAAACAAAAAAATAGAGACACGAGTGAAACTCCTCTAAAAATACGAAAAATCAAGAAGGCCGGAACGAGTTAATCTCGCACGGGCGCCGCAGATGAAACTTTAGATCGAAAATCGCGAAAATTGAGCGCTGGATCGGAGTAAATACCTGGTACGTTTTTCTCGCTACACTTGATTCGAGTATGAAATTTTGTTTTCGGCCATATCTCGTGATGGGCAACGAATTGGTCAATGAAACTGATATCAAACTTCTCCTCGGACCCCCAATAACATCTCCACCAAATTTCGCCTTCATCGAGAGAAGAGTGTAAAAAGCTGGTGTTTTTGAGTTTTCGCCGACATCTCGTCGAGTCCGATGTAAACACGTTTTAATTATTGTATACCCTTTTTTTGCACATACACTGACATGTCAGGATCAGTGCCTCCAAATTTCAAGTCCTAACTCGCAGTGGTTCACGAGATACGACTCCGTGATTGATTGCCCACTTCATGACTGGCCCAGCTCGTAGTGTACCTTCGAATATGAATTACTGTCTGTGAATTCAGGACGCACTTAATGGCACGGGTGTACAGCGCTATTGTAGGTGTTTTTTCAGTCCGGTGATCGGTGGTCTCATGAACCAGATTAAAAGCGCTGCTGCCTTTACTCTTTCACCCCACGTGGTGTGGGCTATGCAATGATGTGTCAACGGTTAGATCAACTGTCAGGAAAACACGAGTTAGCCATAACATTCAACAGCAGTTCATGAGCTTTGATACGTACAGCCGAGAGGGCTTGTACCGTTCATCGGCCTATACGTGTTTCGTTCGCAACAGGATTGTGGCATTTTTCCCATGCGACTTTTACACACACCCTCTTGGGCGCCGCACTAAGCTTTGTATTATTTTCACAGAAGAAAATACTGACGAGTAGCCCGGTACCGGCTACGAACCTGTCCGTCTGAAAACTAGACAAATTTGCACAGCAAGCAGTAAGTGTCATCGTGCACGGCGCGAATTGTCCCTGTTTTCATCCCTGGTCAACCTTTACAGGCGGCTTGGACTGCAAAAGATCTTCGGCCGGGCTCATCTAGCTGAAACTACTACATATGGGCCAACTATTACCTGAACGAGGTTTACATATATGCAGCAAGGCTCGAACTGAAACCTTATCGTGACACCAACCGTGATCCACCTTGGGCGTAGGCCGATTTCTCGCTTTGGTGTAGCGATCGCCGCCAACCACACACAATGTTTCCACCCAAAAATGTCCACGTACCACCACCTAGTGTGTACCTGGTACTTCGTTACTTGTTATGCATATTACTGTTGTGCTGTCTTCCTTTGTGTGGGCCAATAGTATCATCACGATCCTACCGCAGACGTGTCTGATTGGTTCAACCGCAAAGTCAGCACCATTGGAAGAGCCGGATGAAGCGAGGGGGGCGGATGACGCGACTGTTGATCCCGCTTGATGCGCAAAAATTGGTGCAAAGTGCTGAAATGGCACGCATCGCCGAAAGCTCGGGCCCAGGCCACGAGCTGCCAGACATGAGGTATACACTTAGTATACAGGTTTCGATGTGGGCAAGCATTAGCTACCCTTTTAAAGAAACAACTGCAAACATGTATTACTTCTAATTCTTAGTAGTTTCTCCCCGTAAAAACGGGGGTGCCGCATGTTAGAAACAGGGGTCTGAATAAATATTCGAACTCTTTCTCCGTCCGCCTTACCTTCTCGGCGCCTCTGTCATAAGTTCGATATGCTACCAGAAAGTCTGAAGCGTTGTCATACACACACCCCTTCCGACCTCTCAACTCAATCATCCTCACAGAGGCCGATACTACAGCAGTATACACTTGCGACGCCAGCAAATTCCGGTCGATTCCCTGCCGAACGGAACTCCCCCGCCCACCCACCCGCCCACCCACCTTCGTCGAGAGCGCACCAGCTTAGCTTTTGCCGATACCTTTCATCCTGCACATGGTCAAAACGAGAGCAAGGAATCGATCGTGACCGAGGCAGGGGGCAAAGCAGACAATGAGGGAAACACATCGATCGTGGCGTCAGCAAAGTGGGGTGAAGCGCTGCGACTGCGGCGACACTCTAAATTGATCTACAGCTATTAATAGTACGTGGGCGGGTTGTCATGGAGAGTTATAATTCAACGGAGCTCTATGGGTGGTTTTATTGCGTGCGACCGACGGAAAACCCAAAGCGGTCGCGTTCAATTAGTTGACGACTGCTGTTGTATACATGTCGCAGCAAAAAAAAAAATCCGCGAAAAATCTGCGGCCGAAAAAGAGAGCACCGTCGCTGAACGGCATGTAATACTGCTGTAAGGAAAAAAAAAAAAGTCGTCGTCGAGGAGAAACGGTTGAGGGCTTATGGGTAGTCAGGGGGGGCGAACTAAGAAATAGATGGCCCTCGAGCAAGCTCAAATCCCATCGAGAGCAGCGGCGGAGCGTGATGCAAGCTCTGGGGTGGTGGTGGTGGTGGTGGTGGTGGTGGTGGCATTAGCGCAGGCCCCTTCCGGTCTGGACTATAGTGCATGTCTAGACTACAGCAGTACGTATAAGCAATAGACTCACACATAAACAGGAGGTGACTCGTGTAAGCTCTTAGTGGAGATTAACACCAGGCATTAATTTTGTACCACTGACCGCAAAGTATTCACACGTACGTAACTGCTGCCAGGTATCAGTACTCGTATAGTATGCTGCACTGCTGCTGTAGTCTTCAGCAGGAGTATGATGGACCTCTACTGCTGCCGCATTCAGACTCAAATATTTTTAATCGGTGTTGCTGAAAGTCTATAAAAAATGCCCGCACCAGGTATCATGCCTCTGTAGACTGCTGAACTGCTGGCTGAAGGTGCAGTATTGATAGTATATGTCAGTCACAACGCCAAGCCCGGCGCCGATCAATCGACTGCGCCGGCTTGACATCACGACGAGAAAGGAGGTGTGACGATATGCTGTTGAGTTGCATGCGGCCCGCTAGTGGTATCTATCTGCCTGGGTCGTAGACTGACAAACGTTAGCTGCTGATGCTGCTGTTGCTGCTGCTGCTGGTGGTGGTGGTGGTGGTGGTGGTGGTGCTGCTGCTGCTGCTGCTGCTGCTGCTGCTGCTGGTGCTGCTGCTGTCCCGTTGGGTTGCATGCGACGAGCCAGTGTCAGCAAGCTGCCTGGGTCGTGAACAGCGTTGTTGGAGCTATATACTGCCGGTAGCTAGCTATCTGGGTCGTGAATTGCCAGCGCTGCAGTTGCTACTGCTTGCTGTTGCGGGCTGCTGTTGCAATTGCCTGTTGTAGCTACCAACCGGGGCACTTGACTACGAATGCTGTGGGTGCTAGGGTAGAGTACTGCTTGCGCCGGTGTTGTTGCGGCTACGGCTGGTCTGTTACCAAGGTACACTACAATTAATTGCACTATGTACCAGGTACCGGTACTGGTGTTATGGGGGCCTGAACGCGGCGATGACCAGATGACAACATATATATCAATTGACGCTGACAAAAGAGTGAGGGGCGATGGACGGCGGGCGGCCTACGTTGATAAGCCGCGGTATAATACGAGTATGCTGCGCTGGGTTGGTTCGCCCGAGACATGGAGTCTGTACGTGCGCAATCTGTTGCAACTCCTATTATTTAATAGTACAGCAGTAGTAGTAGCTGTGACCGTCACCAGCAAGACGATAAGCATGTTCGCATGGGCGGTTCGAGGACCATATTCAACGTTTCCTATACATATATCGTACTGCTGTACTCCATGATGATAAAAATAGCCAGTACCTGCTACGAGTACCCAATAGCCAGCAGCCGGGCACAGCTACAGACCTTCGAAGAAAAAAGTTGCATCGGTGAACAACGTGTGCGTATACACGTATTATCACAGCCGCTCTCGCACAGCAACGCAGGCAAGCACTGGTACCTATTATTAATAAGGGTACGATATCACATCATCAACGATAGCATGCCATCTCAACGCTTTCACGCCAACAGTCAGTAACGGTACGAGTATGTGCTGTGGTGTCTCAAAACCTACTCTACAGCAGCTTTTATAACGGGCCTCGCTCATATAATATGAACAACGCAGAGTGGGCACCGAACACAGCAACTCCTGCGGCACCGTTGTTGCATCAACTGCCTGCTCTGTCTGGTAGTGCTCCTCCGGACAGCAGCCCAGTCATACATTCCTGGCGCTCTGCGCTCATCACACACACGTCTATCCTAACAGCAGAGCACATATGATACGTCTGACAGAGTGGAAATACAGAGAGCAGCAGAACAACCACAACATGAAGAAGAAGCTCACCATTTTGCCGGGTCGATCGGTGATGAAGTTCTGGTAGTTCTGAAACCTGAAGGACGTGTGCCGCCGCTTGTCCATGTCGAACATGAGGTCGTCAAGCGTGCCCGCTGCGCGGGTCTTACGGTAGGGGTTTGGGCGTTTCAACATGGTGTCGACCTTGGGTTCCCTCTCTGCCCGCTGCTTTTGCCTGTTCCCGCGATTCCTGCGAGCTTATCTCCTGTGTCGGCGCGTTTCCCTTCCTTCGCGCGAAAATTGCGCGCAGAAAGAAATGCAACAGGCTACGGAGCACAGCCTCGCACCGCGCGAAAGAAGCCTTGGCCGGGCGATACTGCGTGGTTGCACAGAAGACGCAGGTGTGCTCGGACGAGTGCCCCGAGCGAACCACAGCTTCCCGGCTCGCAAGCTGTGAGCGCTGAGCGAGCTTGAGGTATGCGGATTATTCTGGGTATCGTCCTTGGGGCGATGAGCGGTAAATCGCGCCAAAAATCGCGAATCGCGTCAACTCCTAAACGGCGACTTGCATTCACGTCCTTAGGGAAGCAGTGGTGTAGCTACCACGGCCAACTAGGTGGAAGCCTGCCGATTTTTTTACGTTCTCCTCGTGTACTTTAGGTCTGTAGCAAGAGCGTCCTTGCAGCACTGCGCTCTATTTTCTGCCTCGATAAACCAAACGGCCACAGCCGGGGATGCGCCTGCAAAAGTTCCGGAACAAAAAGGCTTCCATAAGGCTTCAACTCCTTTTTTGCCCAACATGACAAACTACAGAAAGAACCCCCCCCCGCAACAGCAATGACTCTGCAGCACCCAGCACAGCAACGGGCGGGAAGGAGCTCATGAATCCCACGCTTGTGGCTGCTGTGACCCTGACACTCATCTTCGGGCAGGCCACTGCTTTTATGCTGGCAGGTGGGAGGCAGAGGCCTCTCGGCGGCAGCAAGCAAGGCGTTGTCACGGCGGCGAGACTGTCAGCATCCAATAAGCTGACGTTTGCATCTAAAAGTTTAAAAAGGGGACAGCATGGCCGTGGACAAGCACACCACGAGTACTCGTACTGCCATGGGCGTGGTCTCAGTGGATTACACCGGCGTGCCCATAAGACGTCAGACGCAGAACCGAGAACGGTAGGCGAAGTCGATAGGGGCGAGCCTGCTGATAGTATAAGCTTCCTGGACGAACTGTTGGAGCGATGCACAGACGCGACAAGAAGCGACGGTGCCATCGAGTCCTCGCACACGGGCTCTAGCGAGTGGGCGGGGTTCAAGACGACTCCAGAGTTATTAGAGGTGAGTGCGGACGGGCTGCATGCGTCATCGCGCATTGCCGCTCGGTGAAGCTGGTGTCATAGTTATATACGATTGATGGGTTACAGAGGTGCACGCAGGGTTCTTGTATTTTCTCACGGCGTCTTTCATTCTGACTACTCAAGATCATCATAATCTGCTTCTGAAAACCAAATATGATCACGATCCCGCTGGATAATCATGAGACTATGGGCCGTAAAAGAGCCTTGTAGGCACGTACGGAGTATTATATACGGAGTATACCACGCGGTGTCTGCGGCCCTTCATGTAGCAAGCCCAAGACCTTCGTAGTGTGGTTGCCGATGGGCACTGGAAGAGTGCCCACCGTATATGACAGCAGTGCAGAACACACCCCCGGTGATAATTAGGGGTTTTCGTCGCCCCGAGCGGTATACTGTCGGGGTGTGGCATACGGTATACACGACGGAAGGGCCCTTGAACCTTGAACATCCGAGTGAAGAATACGGTAGTTTGGGACTTTAGACTGTTCACCACCCCCAGTATACTACTGCTGTGGGGGTGTGATAATAAGTGGAGGTGATAGGAGTGGTTTTTACAAACGACAGTCAACATTCAAGAACAGATTGCAATGGCGATAAGACAACGAGACAGCACCAACTATCCTCGCCGACTACGATCCACCAACGCACACAAGTCGACGACAGTTACAAATACCGTCCTGCACGAGTTCCTGGCGACGGCAGTAGCTATCTTCTTATATCGGCGCCAAGAACGGATAATTTGCGGCACCGCAACTGCTGTTTTCAGCTGCACGTGCTTGACATCGCGACCTTCGGTATTTTGAAACGAGTTGAGGTTGTTTTCTACCAGGTATGCGGTTCGATTCTTGAGCCTTAAGCTTTGCCCCGACCGCACATTCAGATGTGAACATGGCAAATCGAAACAGTCTTCATATGCGAATAAATCAGATTTTATTGTGCGTGCAGAGATTCGGCAAACGCCGAGACCACCTGCTGTTGTTGAGGTCTGGCGCCGCGAAGAGACGCGCTGGGTGACTGCACTGCGCACAGGACCCAAGCTTCCAAGCCAAGGCTGGCTGGCTCTGGTCTGGCGGCGAAGACACGTGGCGAGTGCGCTAGAGTCAACCTGTCTTGGTATATTTGTGTTTCACAATATGACTGGCTACTGCTGCTGCTGCTGCTGCTGCTGCTGCTGCTGCTGCTGCTGCTGCTGTAGAGCAGTGTAGTCTACGATAACGTA
>JBBMHQ010095261.1:0-10353 GCA_037834295.1 Postelsia palmaeformis | reverse complement strand
CACGCAACGAAGGCGCTCTCAGCAATTGATACCTTTTTATTTTTTCAAATAAAGTCTCACCACGGTGGGATTTGAACCTGGGTACCAATACCAATAATGGTCTTTGAAGATGACCACTCGTCTGGGGTCAAAGTTCGCAACTTGCGCAATCACACAGCCGATATCACATCACGCCCTTAACCGCTGTTTGTTCCTTTAGAAACAAAGGTTCTGAAATCTAAAGATTTCCCACGCCGAGATACCAACAATCGAAACGTGCGTATATGTGTACGCACCCGCTTGCACACACAAGCTAACCTACGATGTTAAGTTCCCAAACAATGCCTGGTGAACATCCCCCCCGACGCCACAAACTAGTGGATATAAACCCCAATTTTTTTCTTACCCCCGCCAATCTTCAGCTCGTCTGCTGCCACCTGTGTCTAGTTGCAGTCTTATAGGGATGTGAGGATCTAGTGTCATACGACTACGGCCATGCATGGTATCGAGTACCCTCTCCTCTTCGCGCGCGTCGCTCACAGCGTCGCAGCTCCCCCTACGCCGTTGATTCATGTCGCACACAGGCTTCCGGTTGTTTCTACAGTATCCATCAGTTAATGTCTGCTGTAGAACATATGTGATCCCGGACAAGCGTTCAATCTTTACGGCGAATTTCTCGCCACTAGTGAAGTTTCCTTTAGTCCCTCCCTTCCCCTCTTTCTCCCTCTCTCCTACCCCGGCATACCCCGACATCCTCTCTCCATCCAGCCTGTTTTGATCCGCTCTTCACCAATCTTGCGAAATCTCGCAAATCAGTCGCCGAACCACTGCTGCAGCTGTTCTGGAAGTTAATAATGTGTTTTCGTTTATCATCCTTATATTCCCATACTTCTTGACGCTTCGTGCTGCGTGTGCTAGACGTCGAAGAGTAGAAATAACGGAGAAATGTGTGGCACACACGCATGTATCACTTCGTATGTTTCTTGGTTTAAGTTAGCAGATGCTAAAAAAGACATGGGACCCATATTCGATCACCGTGTGCCAGGTGTTTATTTGCATTTTATTTAATTGCTCAGCACACCCGGGTATCAGCAGGGCTGTTTCTTCGATCAAACCGCTGACGCTCGTCGGAATGTAGCACCTACATAGCGCCTCCTGCTTACAACACATTTACTGCTCATCACTGTCTCCATCTGCCACCACGAATATAATCATTACACGCCGTGACCTAGCAAAACTAGTCAACCTCACGAGACCTTGAGAGTTCTTTGGTGCAAGCGCTGATGCCTGCTCCGATTCTGATTTTTCGTGGATTGGATGCCATTCGTTTTAGCTCTTTTTTGTTGAAATGTGGTGTTTTCCCCCCTAAATCTCTCACGTTTGGTTCTGAGCATCCGTCGCATCCCTCCGGGGAATACGATAGCGATACTCCCACTCGATTTCATTCGTGTTTTTTATATATCTTATCATGTTCAGTGTATCTGGGTTGCTGCTGTGTGTATGTTGTGAATACCTTAGACAGTAACCCGGCATGGCACCGCTGTATTGCCTCCAATTTAATATCCCTACGTCGTAGATATGTAACCACTTATCTCTGTATTGCTCTAGGAAGAACGATCATAGTGGGCGATATGGGGTGCCCTAAATGTCGACCGGCATGAAGTATAGTTGACTGTCAAGAAGGTACACATGATTTAGGGCAGTTTGATGTCAAGAACACACGCATACGGTTTATCACGCGTCTGTGTACTTGTTTTAAGTATACATATGCAAACCACAACATGGGATTCACTTCAAGACGCCAAGAGGCACAATATCTCTAGCAGGTAGTCCTCGAGGACTACTGGAGCCCTGAGTTCTGTACACCTTGGCCACCAAGCCTCGATGTTTGCAGCTGTTCGTTTCCTCGTCCACAGATCCGATCGAACACATGATGCGAATCCCTTTGGGCATCCACCACAGAAATAGGAGTGCTCAAGGACGAGCATGGTGACTAAAACCGTTACCGTGCCTTCCAAACCAACAAACAATGTATCCAAGTATGTCCGAGTAGTCATCGCTGCGTGAAAATATGCTCAAAGCATATTAACCTCCTACCTCCGTCCGTTACTCCGTACCCAGGCCCCGATTTGTTCTACTACGAGGTCATCGAGTGCGGTCGGAGGGTGCTTTTGACGGGAGTGCTCATTTTCGTAGCGCCCCACAGCTCGATGCAGGTTGCCACGGCTTGCATTTTCGCCTTCGGGAGCCTGCTGGGGTTCGAGCTCATGCGACCCTATCTGGACCCAACCGACGCGTATATCTACCGTCTGGTGAGCCGAGACACATACTCCCCTTGTTTACACTCGTTTCAGCTTTGTCGTTGAGTGTGTTGCTGTGCCGTGATTTGTCCGGAATCGATCATAGAATAATATCACATCACCGGAGCAACCGTGCAATGGACGGATAGCCAGACACATACATAGCATGCCTGTTTCTCAAAGCGGAAAGCGCAAGAGCGTGAGATAGCTGAATGCAGTGCACGTCCACATATGAACCCGAGCACCGGGAGAGAGAGAAGAGGACACCAGTGACCACCAATGCCCAGAGAAACTGAAAACGTATAAGTTATACCTGGTATATATATATGCGTATCGGGTATTTTTCACGGTTGAAACTATGCCGGATATTAACAACGTCGCAGGGATACCAGACGCAGAAAATCTCGGGGCAAACGCGAATACGTGTTGATACGGATTTCCAGCGGTCGGGATCACATCCCCCATGACACAGACGAGCGATCCGACCTGTGTTAGAACTATCTTCTTGACCCATCCGCACCGCGCACTCCTTACGTTGTCTGGCGAACTAATCACAGGGCTGTGTGGTGATCTTCCTGAGCAATTTTCTGGCGTTGCTGATTAAGGTGGGCGCCGTGGCAGAGGACAATAACGACACTCTCGGTGGACTTATGGTCGCAGTCAACGTGCTGCTCGTCCTCGCTGTTCTCTCCTCATCCTGGTTCGCTGTGCAACAATCAGTAGATGATTCCCGCGACGATGGAAATACCATTACGTTAGCTAGAGCCATGCTGACGGCCGAGCAACATGCAGCAAATATCATCCAGAAGAATCGGGAGAGGAGCACCAGTATTTCGTCGTCAGCCGTCTCGATCGCACGCGATACTCCTCCGCATGCCCCCTCCACAGTTGGACACCATGAAGTTGCGTCGCCCATATAAGCTGAGAAGGTATTCGTAACACAAGCGGCGACAAGCAATGAGGGTTTTACCAGAAGGGTGGTCCATCGTGAAGCATCGGCACAGGAATCGTGCAAACGATCAAGTGCAGATGACGACCAGTTCTGTGTCCTGGCTTTAGTTTTTGTTGGGTTCTCCCGATAACCTTGTCTTTATTCAGTTTTCATTTAGCTCAGGTTTGCATCTGGCAGGCGGTACCTCGGATGAGGTGGAGCAACGGTTGCATATGTTGTGGCGAACTGAGTGTAAGCCAGGCGCCCTTTTTGTTGCACGTCAAAAATCTGCATTGCACACGTTTGTACTTAAACGCTGTGTATTGTCTCGGGATCACTACTTTCGTGAATATCACGCTGTGGATGTGTCGAACGTTAAACTCTTCAAAAGTAAATCCATTGTTTCACGCAGCCTGGCCCCCACAGGAGAAACTGCTGCCCGCTCTTCGGAGACCACGCGTGACAAGGTTGGTATATCTTTATAATTCACAGAGTGTCGTACCCCCGATAAATGCAGGGGGTTCCCTGCTACGACGAGGTTCACCTACGGGCCTCTTTCACGATGCGTCAGCAGTGTTCTGTCCATTTAATTGTCAAGAGTGCGTGATGCGCTGGGGGTCTGGATAGCAGGTTTGCTTCTAAGACCCCCACTTCCCGTGTTTTCTATCGGGTATGGGGGTACTCAAAGTAGCCACGACGGGCGACAGGGACAGTCGCTGCTTTTGCACCTACCGACAAAGCAAATGCTTGCTGTTGGTGGTGGTAGTATATATCTACACTGCCGACGTTGTGGTTGACGTGTGGGCTGCTCACGCTGGCGCTAATCACGCTGGTGTAGAACTCGCTTGGGTACTCCGTGTTACGCTGTTCATACCATAGGGATATTGTATTCAAAGACCGAAGAGGTGGGACGCGGCAAAGCCACATTATATCTGCCGTATTCCGTGTGCATTCTCAGTAGTACAACTTTTGCTTGAAGGGAGCATATTACTAAGTTGTGGAAGCTATCGATCAGGGTCCTTTTCCCCTACAGTTCGCAAGACTTGCAACACTGAAGATGGAGTGAGCGGCACAGGCAAACGAACAGCCAAACCCACACAACCCTTGGGCAGCACCCCACTGAGATTGAAGGCCAGAACACTTTTTCGTACTATGTTTCGGATGCCTGCCGCGCTACTCCTGTGTCGCCAGCCCTTGGGTCGCCCCAAGCCAATTGTTCCCGGTTTTGGAGCGCTCATACCTGTAAATCTCAGTCAGGGTTTAGCTCACAAGGCGTATGGACCCCGCTGCCATGCCGTCCGCCTACATTCACCCGGCGCCGCACGTGTTTCCGGTCTATTGATATCATGGGGCGGACGTGAGTCATCAAGCTACTGCCAGCACTGGTAGCCCTTTCGGCCTGAATGGTAGTACTGCCAGCACAGCTGTATACTTCAGACCAACGCCCGCGCATATTCCTGCAAATATTTTGATTATAAGAAGCCTACCACGCCGATATTCTCAGTTTGTAGAACTGGGTCTCTATTATGGTAAATGAAAAATTGTGCGTTTGTCTGTCTGTCCGCATGACTTATATTTTCGAACATTTTCCAATGGTGGATATATAAGGTCGTCACTACAGATGATATGCGTACGACGTACTCGACCCTTACGGACCTTATATACCGAAACATACCATACCACCAGGAAAAATAGGTAATGTAAAACGTCCACGACATCGTCCTATGGTACCATACCACAAACGTACCACACCATATACTGTATTTTTTCAGTACCACACCGTCAGCACATACCATACGACATACGGTGATTGTCCCAAAAACTAATCAACCAACATATCCCATATCCCGTACCGGGTTTGTTCCATATAGCATATCATTCGAAAAATACGTGGGTACGTATCTGTTTACGTACTGAAGCTCCAAACGTTTCATTTTGTTTTCCTTAAAGGATGCCTAACGAATAGCATCCGTCGACACACGCCACGGCGACATCGGAAACTACCATGGTGACCGCCCTCAAACCCTTCTGGTTGCCATGCACTCTCGATCAGCGTTGGAGTCTTTAGCTACCGTCGGCAAATAGCTGACAGCTTCGAGGTAGAGTTTCCTTTTAGGATTGGTGGTATGTACATTGAGTACGTTCCCTGTATGTAACTCCATGCACCCCTTCATGACCCTTACCGTCAATATATATCAGGATTAATAAATGCAGTCGTGTGTGTGCTATCCTCACCTGTGCCCCACGAACTGAAAAGCTGATCACTCACGAGCAATTATCCAAACTAACTCAAATTATAGGTAGTCTAGGTGTAAACCATTGTTCCACTGTTTCGATTGATCTGTGGACACAATATAAATATGCCTATACAATATTATACATTAGGGTATCAGATGCGCGGATAGCTCCTGCCGCCGTGGTTGCCATGGTACCATCCGTGGCATGCCACGGCACTCCCCACGGCGTGTCATCAAATGCTTCGCCACACCATGGGATGACGTGGGGATACTATGGTACGCCACGGGTGTTGCCATGGCCACGCTACGCCAAAGTCCAAATAGTGTAGAACCATGGCTGCTTTCTGCGCGGCTTCTTTTTCTAGGCGAGCCCCACCCCCGTGCGCACAGGCTGGCGAGGGTCCGCCCACATGTGTCCTGCGCGGGTCCTCCGAGACCAATTGTCCGCCAAATCCAAACTTCCACCCTCTGAACGTTTTGGTACCCTCAGTGGCTCGTGGTCCGCGATTTCAATACTTTTTCAGGGTGGGTGCTCTCCAATCTTAGATCTCCAGGTAGGGTCGTCGGTCCTGCCGGTGTGCTCTCGTCGGGCAGGGGGGCGCGTCCGGACAGGGCTCTACTATAATTGCATTTCAGGTGGCATGGGCATGGTACCACCCATGGCATAACATGGCAACCACCGCGGCATTCCATGACAACCTCACGGACGTCATGGCAACCCCTACGACACCCCAATGTTCACGGCACGCACGTTAGGGTTAGCGTTAGAGTCAGGTTAGGGTTCCATGGTATGCCGTGGAGGTCTGTGGAGGGTTCGGTGGCATACCGTGGAAGGTTTCGCCGCAGATGGTGCCACGGCATGTCATGAAAAAGGACAATAATGTACATACGCGCCGGGGCGTTATCGGCCCGAGGGATGTTCGTTGTAGTCCTCGGCCGCTGGCTCCATGAACCCCAGCCACTCAGTGATCAGACGATGGGGGTGGGGATTCGACACCGTGCGGGGTGGTGTCGACCCGAGGGATTGCCGTTGTTGTCTGCGATTGGTCAACACTGTAGATGTAAGGAGGGGGTTGTCATCTGGGGATGCAACCTGGACATTCCCGGGTGGAACGGAACCTCAATGACTCTAGACTCTATCCAGCACCAATATTCTTGAAAGACGCAGCGGCCTCTGGCATGGTTTTGGCGGTCAATCAGCTGTCGGAAATGTAGTTCAAGACTTTAAGTCTGAATAAACATGGATGTCAGAACTGCCTCGGGATTGTGCCACAGCTACGTCTTGGCGTGCCATGGGACCCGCTGTTCTGTTGGTTGCGGCACCCAGCCTCCCTACCTAAGGGGCAGGGCGGGGCTGAGGCCCTCCGGATATTGTTACCCGATTACAGCCAGCCAGAGTAGCAGCATTACACATATATAGATAATGGTCAACACTTGCGCCTTCGTGTGCCACGACATCGCCACCACCTCGATTGTCAGGAGTATTTCTACATCGTCTAGAGCCGTACCAGCTGGATGGAAGGACGGTGTAACTTACACTGCAGAAATATTATACGTACAGGGAAGGAGCGACCATTGTTGTCGGCCGCATATCGATTCTATTATCTCAAGGTCAGCAAGTAAGTGCTCCCGTGTACCCACAATACATGCAGGGAGCCTGCTATCGTTTGCGTTTGTACGCCATTAGGCACACGGTGACCTGAGTTTCGTCTTGCCCGTATGCTGTCATGGTTTCTGTGAGCATAAACACCCACTCAATAAGTGGTACCAGTGCCTCTTGAGGATGAAGAATCACTCCGGACGGGCACTGGGTGTGCTAAACATCTTTGTTGGGTATTACAATATCGGCGGTATACGTAATGTGTACCAGGTAGGAGACAACAGCAATGCTAATTTCCCACTTTCCTGGTTCCTCTTTTTTCTGATTACCTAGTTTCGTTCCTGCCAGAGGTGCACGTGGAAACAGCAAAGCCGATCCCCAAATATACCGATTTTCCAGACACGAACACTGGGGGATACTCTTCAACCATATAAAAACAGTGCCGTCACATGGTACAGCCGGCTCTTCTTCGTTCTCATATCCTGTCACCGTTTGGCCCCTGCCCAAAGTAAGTCTGGAGTTTGAACATGTGAAATATGCCGGTATGTCGACACAGCTCAGCCCACAAAGGCTTCAAAAGCCAATAAAGCCCAATCTATCCGTTTTTTCCGGGTGCAATATTCCAAAAACACTGGGAGCGACCTAGCAGATGAAGGTTTGCGAGACCTATTGACAACGCCGTCCCTAAAGCTGAAACAAACAGTACGCCACTGCTGGTCACTAATTTCCGGCAAGAAATCCCCATGGAAGCCCACAGCAGTGTACCATGGGGTCCCGTGGAGGCTCGAAGTGTATCCCACGGGAATCCGTGGGACGCCGCACGAGAACTCACGATATCCCGCCGGCATTAATACCATTCGGTGGGATCCCGCGAGTGCTCATCAAACCGTATTCCATGGCATCTCGTGGGATACCGTGGTATTCCGCGGAAAGCACGACACCCCACCGGGTCCTACGGGACTTTCCAGCAAAACTTCCTTGGTACTCCACAAGAATTCCCTGGGAAATTCAACGGCCACTGAAGGCACTCCACGATCTGAATATATATAGATGGGCCTTCATTAATCTCGATGTATTTTCGAACCCGTTGGAGACGCTAGTTTGTCATGACCCCAGGATACCGCGCTGAACCATAAGCCGCGGGAATTTCGGGATTTGTTCCATGGTTTACCGTAGGCCCCCACAGATTCCCGTGGGAACTCCTGGGATCTCGTGGAAAATCCACGGTAAACCGTCAGTAAACCGTCGTGGGTTCCCGCGAAAATCTCGTGTAAATTAAAGTGAGTCCTCCTGGTTTACGGTGGGTCACCGAGGGTTCCCGGGGGAACGGTCGGGATTCTCTGCTTGCCCTCGCGCTCTCGTAGCAAGTGCCCGCTTTTCCAGTCGATACCCGTGAAGATTCCCACCGAAGACCACGGGCGTAAGTGTGAATAACGCGGCAAACCGCGAAAGACCGTGGGAAACATCGAAATACCGTGGTGAACCAAAACTGTTCAGTTGTCCGTACAAGTCTCCGTTATTTTTGTGTGGGCGGGTGCCTGCGGGAAATTTAGCAGTGTCCCATAAATATTTTAAAGAGTTCCCGTGGGTTTCTGTATGTTCCCGCCATCGACCACGGGAATCTGTGGGGGTTCCCAAGAAATGATGCGGGTTTCGTGCTATTTCCTTGGGAATCCGTTCGGTTCCCGCGAAAAGACGCGGAAGGCGGTGGGAAGCGTCGGACGACCACGGTGATTCCCGCAGGAATCATGGAAGACCGTGCGAAACAGCGGAAAAACCATGGGGACTGTAATTGTTTGCCGTCGGTTCGTGAAGGTCCCCGCAATGCCCGTGGGTTCCCGCGGGAATTTCAGGGGAATTCCATGGGAATTCCAGGTAGTTCCCGCAGGTTCCTGTTAGTTCCTGCTGTCACCATGGGAGTCGGTATATAGCCATCGTGGTATCCATGCTCCCTCGCGTGAAATGAAACATTTGGCGCTTTCTCGAGTTTTTATGTGCTACTCGCTCGCAAGTTCGAGTTCACGGAAACACGTACGTGCGAGTCGTTTCTAGCTGTCTACGATTGCCGTCTGACACACCCAGCGCCCTCACACACACCATCAGGAGCATCCCTCAATATTGCGGTCTGTATGTTCCTGTGACGAGCTGTTGTAGCTGTAGCTAGCTGTTTTTTGTCTCATTTTGGGCACCCCATTAGTCGACAAATTTCGATAACACTGCGCCACCTCCAAGCCGAGGAGGCGTAGGCCTCTGTTGAGAGCCTGCGGGAGATAAATCTCGAAAAATACACAACAAGCTGCTGCGATAAACCTGCTTCGATTCTCGGCTCTCCGGCTAGAGTCATCTAAAGGTTTGAGTCACCGGAAGCCCCGGGATCCGGAGACGGTTGGGTGCCAGCGAGCGCAAGCACAATTATTTATTTATTTCTATATTTTTGTAATTCATTTTCTTGTACTCGGGGTCTGTCGTGTTTGGCACGAATATGAGGCAAAATGGAGTAGGAACATCGACAGATCCTGTATATGGGTGGCGTTTAACACAATGGGGTGGGGTGGGGTGGGGGGCAACGGTCGTACTATGGCAGGGAAGCCGTGCTTGACGAAAGCAGAAAGGAGATCGCAGACAGAGGGTAAAGGTACTACTGCTGCTGCTGTATACCGACGAATATGTATATATAGAGTCTGCTTATTAAACATATATGCGAGTCGTGCCAGTATAACTGCTGTTGCGGCTGCCTGGAAGATGTGTTTTTGTTTCGCTTCGGTTTGCCTCCCTTCGCTCTTACAGCAGTAAGTAGTAGTTCTTACTTACGCTGTGTAGAGTGACGTTGTTGTGGGAGCTGGTTCCGGGAAACTGTGTGAGAATGCACGTACGGGCCATACAACATAGATAGAACGGACTGCTATTATACGTACATTGTTTTTTTTCTACACTCAAGATACCCATATGACCGCATTTATTTGTAACAAGGGGAACACGTCGGGGCAAATATCTTTGGCGCACGACTTGTAGTTCGCGAGATGTGGGCATTGAATGTCGTACGTACTACTGGAGGAAACGGTACTTCATACCGTACGGGCCGATAGGGATGAATTATACAACAACAAACAGTTTAATACGGAGTAGTATGTTCCCATCCCATCCTATATTATTATAATATTATTATTACTATTTCCCTTGGTTCGTACAGCAGCAGTCTAAAGTACTGTGTTTATATCTACGCAGTGGTCGGTCGCCCCGGTAGACCAGTGGTCAGCTTCAAAGACCATTGGTATTGGTACCCAAGTTCAAATCCCACCGTGGTGA
>JBBMHQ010095250.1:0-10353 GCA_037834295.1 Postelsia palmaeformis | reverse complement strand
GTAGTAGTAGTAGTAGTAGTAGTAGTAGTAGTAGTAGTAGTAGTAGTAGTAGTAGTAGTAGTAGTAGTAGTAGTGTTGGTGGACTATAGTTAATAGGACCAAATATTATTACTCAAAATAGGTATATGTATAGGTTTTAGTGTGGACCCCAGGTTCTATCAATTATGGTCCCCCGTATCAGTAGTATTAGTATTAATAGTAGTATTAGTTGTAGTAGTACAGAAGTAGTTGTATTGATATTAGTTGTGGTGCAGTTCAAGAAATTGTCATGGAAATGGAGAGGGAGTATTCCGGAGAGACCGATGGTAGAAACAAATGTGGGACATATTTCTTGTGCGGGTTCGGGAGAGTACTGTACGACGCCGCCGGCAACCCCTTGCCCGCTTGAGCATCGATCTACTTTTTGTTCCGAGCCATGCATCTATTTTAGTTGCCCTTGCCCGCCACGGAGCGGGTTGGCCGTGGGCTGAGTCTTTGTCGAGGTATAGGGTCTATTGAGACATGACCTGATATTTCTCAGCAACGTTTCGACGTCTTCGTCGAGAAAAGAGAAATTGCGCCGCCTGCAGCGAAAACAGCTTGGTACGGAGGAGTATATTATTTTCTACTTCGCTTTGGCGCCGAGGTCGTGGTTACCCATATCATACTGGGCGACTGTGGTCACCCACATTCCTGGAGTGTTAGTTGCCCATATGTTTCGCTTCCACGAAACGAATAGACAAGGCGCATATTTGCTAAGTAAATGAAGTATTGCGCACCACGCAACAACCAGTTTGTTTTTGTCATGTCATACAGAGCGTTTTCAAAAGTGCTTCGTGCCGCATAAATAGGCGATCACTGCTGCTGATGGGTGGTGCGAAAAAAAAAAAGATGGTGGTGATATGGCGGGAATACCACTGCTGTAGGTTATAGCAAACAAGCTCTGTAGAAATTCTCTTTCCTTTTTGCGCGAGCTAGCCATGTCGGCTTACGTAGAAGAACGCCGATCTTCGAAGAGATTGGATATCGAGAGGTTGCGTGATGAGCTTTTACTTCCCAACCCTCTGTGTCGCACAGACATGACAATGTTGTGTTCTGTCTTCAATCGTCTGTCGATCACTTTGCTACCGTCGTATATTTCGTGTGCCCGAGGTTCCCGACGATAGGAAATGAATAATAACCTCTATTTCGAAAAAGTAAATAATTGGTATTGCTCTCGATGATAAAAGTTTCCTCGAATAGTTCGATATTCGAAACGAGGTTTGCACTTTTACTTTCCATCTCCCCTCAGACCTGTAGTTTTGCCTCTGATTATCTGCGCTGTTGCCAGTAGGTTGCAAACTACGTACCGACGACAATCTGTCCCGTGCTCCAGGCACCAAGAGGCTAATTGACGAGATCACCAGCATGCACCCCCACACTACACCTCTTCCACACTTTCCCAAACTCCCTTTTCACCTATGTACATCAGTTTTCCTGCCACCATTTTCCCGCATCCAACACTAGTGTCAACAAAAATAGCAGGTATGTACATGATTGATTGCATTCCCGGATCAGAAATATATATATATATACGTACGATGGACCAGGGACGACAGATTTCAAGATCCAAGGAAATGAATGCAAACTTCTCGCTTTCTCGTTCCCCCCAGTAGTATAAAAAAACTCCGTGCATCCAGCCGGGTGAAAAATTACTGCACACCCACATTATTTTTTAGGTCTTGCTGTATACTCGTATTGCACCAAGAACTCTGATCCACGACAGGCACGTGGGGGGGCAGTTCGCGCTTCGCGCTCTCGATTAACGGGTCTTTCTTCGCGCTCAAGGCCTCCGGCGGCACCTGCGGAGGGCTGACTATAGTTCTACACTATGTGGGTGGGAGCAGGGTGACAAATGGGATCAGGTCCGCGTGGGAGCCGGGTGCCAAATGAGATCGGATGCGGGTGGGATTAGGTCCTGGTGGGGGCAGGGTGCGAAGAGGGAGCAGGGTGTCACCGTGCTCACACCCGGATCTCATTTTATTTGACACCCTGCTCCCACCAACCTAGTACAGAAATTTCATTAGCCGTTCGCAGGAGTTGCCGGAGGTCATGAAAGCGGAGCGAGAACCGTAAATCGAGAGGACGAAGGGCGAACCGTCCTCCCACGTATCGGTCGTTGATCAGGGTTCTTGGTGCACTACGAGTATACAGTAAACCTTTATGAAGAATCTGGATGTACATTGGGCAATAAATTTCCACCCACCAACCGGGTGCACAGATATATTTTGCCAGTAGTACTGGGTGTAGTACGACTACTAGTATGAACGATTTTGAAGTCGGGTGACGTTCCAGATAAAGATATCTCGTTGGATACTTTCAGTTTCCGCAAATATATCTTTGTCCTCCCCGGATTCAGAAAAAACAACAACTATGGATACCAGAGAGTAGGTGCCATCCGAATCCCTCATAAAGCGAAATAGAGATGAAACAAAGTTTGCTTTATTCGATATTAACCCCCCCTCGCTTTTCCTCGATAGGATTGAAAGGCATATGTTTCACGATTTTTGTTTTGAATCAAAGCGTCTTCTTTTTCTTTTTCGATTACGTCTGAGAAATGCTTCCCTCTAAATAATGAGTATATTTAACCTCTGAACCCCCTTTTTTATTGTACGACCACGAGTACTCAGTATAGTATTGATTACTTTGTAACCGTCGTGCATACAAGCGCAATCATACACTCGCCGCGGACCAGGCTGTGTGCTGCTGTGTCACCAATCAATCACGGTATGTGTGAGACTCTCACCAACAAACACGCACGTACGTACATACGTACCTATGTATGTGCTGGTGTGCTCGTACGTCAACATCTGCTGCAAAATTTACAGAGAGTACTTCGAACATTTTTCGGTGCCTTGGTGTGCTTGTCACTTGTCACGCACCCCCCAACAGGAAAAAACTGATATTACTGCCAAGGGTCGCGACAACGCAGCCAATGGAAGCACGTCTGCCGCCATTTTTCGTACAATTTCTACTATTATTTGTTTCCTGCCCTGATGCTGCCAAAGCGACAGCACTTTTCGTGTCGTCGTGCAACAATCGTACAACTCTGTTACTTGTAGAATATCCTGGCATACCACTCTGTCCCGCAATACAGTCACCGAATTTTACTATAAGGCGCGTGAGCGCGAAGCTTGTGCGTGGTTCCAAAGAAAAAAATAAACGGGCGTTCAGTCTGAGAGCCAAGGTGCTATCTGTGTCGGTGCCGACTGGTCTCTTTCCACACTCGCACGAACTGCAACTACGACTTAACGAAACCAATACGAGCAAAATGAGAACAGCGCTCGAATGCAATTCTTCGAGGGCAATCACTATTCCTTTTATGCCACCGTTTTGTTTTTTCTTCCATCCTCTTTTTTTCCATTTTGTCACATGGCCTGCGGGCCAGGGGGGGGGCACGACAGTTTTTGTCTCCTATTATTGTTGATTTTTCTTGCATACATGGCAACGTAGGATCTCCGTGCTCCGTGGTGTAGCTTTGTGACCACATCACTTGTATATCTTCTAGGATGATTGTAGAATCGGCACAGACACTGGTTGTGCTGGATGTCGTCGGGTAGAAAGAATGGTTCAATGTGAAAACACACGCACACCGTGATGCCTGTACCGGAAGGAGTCGTCCGTCGACATTGTAGGATTGGAGAGTCGGCACGGACACTGGTCATGCTAGATGTCTACAGGTAGAACAAACGGTCGAATGTGAAGAAGAAGCAGACACTTCATCAACCCCGTCCCGGAGACGTTCCACAATCCTTCCTGTCGGCCAGATGGTGACGAGGCACTATTAGTGTTCTACCAGGTACTTTTACTTGGACTTGTTGGTGTGTCGTCGACTCGGCCTGGTCGGCCAACCTTTGTCCTGGCTCGTACTCCACATCACTACCCCCGACGTCGGTGTAGCTCCCTCAGAGCAACCTGCCCACGCACGAGGTCTTATACTCTCCGACGGCACTAGAGCCTATCCCTCAAATCATTCAGAACCGCAGTCCCCTTTCGGAAACAGTCCATTTATTTGGAATCAGAGTGCTTTATCTCCAGATTGGGACTGTAGTGCGAAAGAAGTGGAAAATTATATAAATGTCATTGCCCTTGATAAAATGCTTTCGAGAGCCGTTTTCAGTATGATTTTGACTGTCTTTTGTTTTCTAGGGTCGCAGTTGAAGTTTGGGAGAGCAACAATAGAGACCAGCCGGAACCGGGACGGACGGCACTTCAGCAGGCGGGGGTTGTATAAGGCTAAGCTTCCACTGCCTCTCAGAAATGTGATCGCAAAATATCTCTCTACTAAAATACTACACGACACATAGTATCTGCCAAACAGAACCATTTACCACTCAATCAAGCTCGACGCACTACAATGGTTGCATAATCTGGAAAACATCATATGAGTAGTCGATACATGTACTTTGGTGTTCGTTTTGCACATCGAGCAGTTCTTTCTGAACGTCAAAATAATACACGACACATAGCATCCGACAACAAACAGAACTTTCCATCACTCAATCAAGCTTGACACACTATAAAAACATAATTATTGAATAATCTGGTAAACATTACTTGCTTGACACTTGAACTTTCGATTTTTGTTTGTAGGTTTCCTCTGTATCACAGTCGGTGACCACAGAATCAGTATCTCTCTAGGATAAGGAATCAGGACGGACACTGGGTGTACTGATGAAGTTGAGTAGAAAGGACGATTTAATGTGAAGACAACAACAACAACAACAACAACAACAACAACAACAACAACAACAACAACAACAACAACAACAACAACACCAACAACACCAACAACAACAACAACAACAACAACAACAACAACAACAACAACAACAACAACAACAACAACATAATATGAGTACGTATTAATAGTCGATTCATGTACTCTGGTGTGTGTTCTGCACATTGAACGGTTATTTCTCCAACACAACAACCAGTGTCCTCGCCGATTTTTTTATCCTGGAGAGCTCAAGCTATGTGGTCACAAAACTACGCCACATCGGAGACACCAGAATGTTGGACAGTGAGCAGACATATATATCATCTTGGATACGGCAGGCACGACATAAACGTCCAAAACTTAGAGACGGGAACAACAAGTAAAATATCATAAAAACAGGAGGAAGCAAATCAGTGCCTTTCCAGTGGAAATCTCGATTTTAACCCCTTGGTAGTAGTATATTAGTAGTACGGAGTATAATATTCTACGTATCCGACTTTTCGCTTGCTCACGCAGGCGAAGGTTTCGTTGAACATCGTCGCGTCCCGCCTCAGCAACTACTGCTAGACCGAGGAATCACTTCACGAGAACAGTGCGGCTTCCGCCCCGCACGATCAACGATTAGCATGCTGGTTGTTGTGCGCCGGTTTCAAGAGCTTGGACAACAGAAGGATTTCCCCATGTACATGTGTTTCATCGATCTGCAAAAAGCGTAAGACTTTGTCGACCTAGAGTTGTCATGGGAGGTACTTGAACGTTTTGGCGTACCAGCTAAGATGCTAAGAGTCGTCTGTAACTTCCACGATGGCATATGCGGGCTCGAGTGTAGACCGATGACGGGGGGCACTCGGAATGGTGTGACGTCACGCAGGGGGTCACGCAGGGGGTCACCCAGGGGCTGCGGCAATCGCTGCAAGCTGTCACCGTTACTGTCCAACGTATTCTTCGTAGCTGCGTCATACGTAGTACTAGTACGCTTCAGCCGAGACGAAGCCAATAAAAGGTGTTTGGTCCAACTAAGTGATGCTGGAGTAGTTCGATCGGAGGAGCAGGATCCGTTGGCGTGCGTACAAAGGTGCATATGGGGCATATTGTGCGTCGAGGACGTAGGAATAGTCTGAAAGTGGGCTCGCGAAAATGATGACAGACATCTTGACTCTCTTCGAAGCAAGCGTCATGGTGTCGAAAAATAACCCAGAGACAATGCTCCAACAAACACCAGATTATACAACCCGCGCACCACCGCTTGTTGTCGAAGCAGCAGGCAGAGAGTATAAGCAGACGGCTGCGTTTTTAGACCTAGGCCGCACTATCCACGAAACCGCTTACGTCTCGCTTGAAATCGACCGACGGATCCGTCTTATGGGAGCAGCCCTGTAACGGTTCGGCCCGGAGTTGTATGATAGGACGACTGCCACCCTTAGCCTGAAAGTCCGAATGCTAAAGGCAGAGGTGTTTGAGACCCCGCTGTACGGGTGTGTGACACGGACCCTCAGAGCGGAACACGTTGACTAGCTTCGAACAGCTGACCACCAAGCCTTGTTGCGAGTCATTCCTTCAAACACCGACTTCGTACTGACCATACTACCCTCTCGTGCGCTTAGGCTCTCAAGGTGACACATTGCGAGAGCACCGGAACGACCAATCGGAAACGGTGGCCCTCCTTCGCGGGGGGGCGTGACACAGTAAACCAAGAAGCGATTATCGAGTCAGGTTATGTTCGTGACGATAGCTGGTGGGGAGAACCCGAGACCTGGCGGACAGCTTTTGGCTTGACATAGATGCATAGTCGAAGACCTTGAGAAAATTCCGAGCCATCAAATGGTCGACGTAATTTACCCCCTTGGTGATTGGAGTTGAGACCACGCCGTAGTCCGCTGCAGAAAAAAAGGCGGGGAATGGTACCGGGGGATCCTTGAATCAGATGAACGGTTCATGGTGAGATGGCACGAGGCTAAGGATGAACTGAGTAGACAGCGCCGCGCATTCGCCGTGGGTGGTGTCCAAGGAAAAAGGGTGAATGGGGGCACCAAGAGGAGGAGTGGCTAAAAACCCAACCAAGGGAATGGTCATGGGGGGGGGGCAGGAGACGTAAAAGAGAAACTATGGTGGAGGAAAGTAGGAAAGCGATGTCAGACAAGGTTGTTCGTTTGGATTGTTCCAGCAATCACGGTTTCATACGTTGTAGAGGAGTTCCACAATATTCGCAGGCGTTATGATGAGTTATTTCCTGGAGGATGGGCACCGAGGCCCTCTCCCCCCTTATCCTCTTGCTCCTGCCGTGCTCTAATACAACGAAAAAAAATAACATCTTCAGACCGCTGGGCGTTCAGGCATCCGGGCTTGGGGCATTCGAACAACAAGGGTAGGAGGGCACCAGGCAGACTAGGAAGTTCAACATGCCTATACTGCTCGTGCCACCAACTGGTGCAGCTGATTCGAACGTGGTCTTCCTCACTTTCCAGTTTTCCATACAGTATCTTGCGCTGATTCTCTGTGATTTAGTTCGATAAATTCATCATATTTTTTCGATTGATAAGAGCTGGCGTCGCCGGTGGCCTGATAGGTGGCCCGCGCGCCTATTAATATCGATTTCGTGGGATCGAGTCTCACCGAGTGCATGTTCAGGGGCTTTTCCTGCATAGAATAAAATGATTAGTGGAAGACACGAGAGCGTGAGTTTGCTACTTTCATTGAAAATCGACGAGCAGTAGGAATGCTGAACCCTATGCGCGAAAAAAAATCAAAGCACGAACCGGAGAGGAGGGTAGACACCCATGATCACGGCTTGCCCATAGGTTTGTTGAGGGTAAAACCCCTTACAAGCTAGGCTGGGAAGTCAGAGTGATGATATTCAAAAAAAAAAAAAAAAGTATTGAGGGAGTCGTGTGGTGGATGACGAGCCTGCTTTATTAGTTTCGTATATTGTCTGACACCGGAAAGCCGGACAAACGTAGGGCGGAAATGGCAGTCAGGGCAGCAGGGTACCAGGCGGACCAGCAGGGGAAACCTGGTCGCGCTGCTTGCGGCGAGAACCCAATCTGTGAGATCGAAAATGTGGTGGAAACTCAAAAAAAAAAAAAATGCTGTCGAAACTCAAAACATATATTTGTAATATTGGTGTGATAATGGACACATGTTCAGCTTTTACCTTTTCCACAGTTGGTTATATTCGTTAGTCGCTCACGCAACGGAGCCCTTGTACAACCGTACCGAATTGACGTGCAAATCTGACTATTTAATAGTCGTACACGTATGTATCTACAAAATATCCCAGTTCTTTCTCCCGCACTTTCAAAACGCGCGCTTCTCCCTACGCCTGTATGTCCGACACCGGGCACCGTCTTCTTTTGTCGAAGGTTGGCATATAAAAACTTGTAGTAGAACTCGTCTTTGTGCCGTGCTTGTCGTGGCCACAGCGTTTCGCCGCTGTTCTACTGCATACTGTATAGCACCAGTGCGGTCGCTATTTAAGGTTTATATCGTATAACCAGCTGACCGTACCTCAATTTTTCGTATCGCGTACCGCTGGTACCCCTTTGCCACAGCGTTTCGCCGCTGTTCTACTGTATAGTGTAAAGCACCAGTGCGGTTGCCATTCGAGTTTTTAGTAGTATAACCAGCTGACGATACTTCATTTTTCCGTATCGCGTACCGCTGGTGCCCCTCGTCTTTTTGACCCAAACTGCTGTTGCCCTTTGAATGCATTCGGCAGGCGGTCAATAAGAAGAAGACACTCCCTCTGTCATGCGTGATTCTGTGAAGGTCGCATTCCAACCAGGCGGTGGTCTTTGATGAGCAGAAGCTCTGCATCGAGCAAACCATTGCGTGGATGCACGGCAAGCCGAATAAGCCAAGCATCGACAACAGCACCACCGACTGAGACAACACCAAAGCCGTGGTGGTTATCCCCAAGAAGTACGCGCAAACTGTCACCGTTTTGCAGGGCGAGTACTTCATTACGAACAGCATGATGGCTATGCTGTCTTAGATCCTCAACAGCACTCTTCTGCTGAAGGCCACCGGCATGGGTCTACCTGACCTCATCAAGCAAGCGGCACAGGCCATCTTCGAAAACTCCGGGGACCGCTTCAAGACCCCACGGACGCCTAAATGATCGCCGCATTTTGCGACCCTCGTGCGAAGAAGCTGAGCGGGTGCGAAGATCTGGAGAAGCTCGAGTGCTGTCTTTTAACCTTAGCTGCCACGGTGGACGTCATCACTCGTTCCCAGGTCAACGCAGAGAGGGCCACGCCGGAAGTCGAGATCAAAGAGATCAGCGTAGCGGCTGTGCATCAACCTCGAGTGGACCGCCGCACGAAGGGAAAGGTGGATGATTCGATGTTGCTGTTCTCCGAGATGGTTCGAGACGGCTTCTCCGACGTAGAGTACACATCAGACTGTGTTCCAGGGAGAGAAAATACGCCGGCCCAACGCAAGCAAACAGCGGAGTCGGAGGTGTCGGGCTACAGTGAAGAGCGGGGCACGCATCTTCACGACACGTTTTGGACTAGTGGTGCAAGAAGGGGAATACGTACCCTTTCCTGTGCAAGGTGGCATGCATATACCTAGCGGTACCGGCCACGTCCGCTTCCTAAGAGAGAGTTTTTTCCACCGCGGGAAACGTTCACACGAAGCAAAGAAACAGGTTATGTCCTGAGTCAGTGAACAACCTGTTGTTCTTGCACGGATGACACGGAGTGGGGTGGAATATACGCGAGCCTTGACATACACTGAAATTGTGTAGAGTACTCTGCAATTCTGCTACGGGTGTGTCACCTTGGGAGTATAATCGCTTTCCTTTATGTGTGTGATTTTGTTCTAGTTCGTTGCCCCTGCCCCCCGTTAGTCTTGTGGTATTTTTGTCTCCAAGTTTCCTCCTTCGCCCACCAGCTGGACATACATAAAACCAGAGAAGAACTGGTATCTTCTAGGACTGCTCCTCCTATGGTTTTAGCTCGTTTCGTCTGCCCTCTGTTTGTATAATCTGTTGTTGTCTTGTTTTTTGTATCGTTTCACCATTGGTCCATCAGCTGGACGTACGACTGTGATCAAACCAGCACACAGCAGCCTTGTTCCCTCGGGACTCTGGCTGCACCCTTTATGCTCTTATTTTCTCTTGCCGTATTCGTACGTCGTATATAGCTGGTACTCCTTATTTTGTTTGTTTCTTCTTCCTGGTATTATTCGATTTAAAGATACTCGTATGTGTTAGGGGGTCACGGGTTACGGGTTTCGGGCAGCTGGTTACGGGATGGTGTGCCGTCTTCTTGCCTAAGGGTAGACTAACGGTACTCAGCTGATGGTACTACTACTGCGGACTGCGGTGCAAGGGGCACGTGTTGTTTTGTCGAAGGTACTTGTTTGTAGTTCCCCATCGAGTCGTTTTTTCGCGTGTTTTGTGACCACGGGCTAGCCGTCAGCGAAACGAGTTATTGACTACCAGGCACTTGGTATAATATACTGGTCTTTTGTGTTTCGTTTTGTTTTTGTTTTGTTCCGTTTTTTTTCATTTCAGACTTTTGTTCGTCTGGCTTAAACTGTCTTTTTTTGTTCTTATTTTTCCTGTCTTGCTTATGTTGTGTTCTCGTACCGGGTACGCTGGCATTTCACTT
>JBBMHQ010095239.1:0-10354 GCA_037834295.1 Postelsia palmaeformis | reverse complement strand
CGAGCCCGCGTGCGTACGGATGACGGTGAGCACTCGGAATGGTTCGACGTCACTCAGGGGCTGCGGCAAGGATGTGTTCTGTCATCACTTCTGTTCAATGTGTTCTTCGCTGCTGTGGTACGCGCCGTGCTGGTACGCTTCAGTGAAGACCCAGGTATTTTAGGGACTTGATTCAACTCGAGGAAGACCTCGGCAAGGACGAGGTGAAGGTTGACCCACTCACTTACGTACGGAGGGCAGTATGGGGTATGCTGTACGCGGACGATGTAGGCAAGTCGGTGAAAGGCCTTGAGAAGATGATGACCGTCATTGTGGCCGTTTTTGAAGCAGCAGGCCTCACCGTATCCGAAAAAAAACGGAGACCATGCTGCTGCGGACTCCGAATCAGGCACCCCAGACCCCGCCGCTCGTCATCCAAGCACCGGGACATAGATATAGACAGACGCTGTAGTTTTGTACCTGGTCTTGTCGCAAGCACTGACAGTATGCCAGAGATCAGACGACGGATCCGACTCGCATGGGCATGTTACAATCGATTCAAACGGGAGCTGTATGATATGGAGGATGCCCCGTTCTCTCTAAAAGTGCGCATGCTAAAGGCCGAGGTGGTGGAAACCCTACTGTAGGGGTGCGTGACGTGGACCCTTGGTCAGGAGCACTTCACTGAGCTCCGGACGGCACACCACAAACTCCTCCTACGGATCATCGGCTTCCAGTACCGACAGCGCACTGATCACCTCATGTCGTACGCCGAGGCCCTCAAAAAGGCACAATGTGAGAGCGTTGAGACGATCATCCCGCAAACGACGCCTCCTCTCTGCGGGGGCTGTACAGCGGACGACCAACGAGCGGCTGACCCGCCGCTTAATGTTTGGGACGAAGGCTGGTGGGGAGAACCCAGAACCAGGCCGACCTGGAAATAACTGGGCCCAATGTCTAGCAGGCAACCTCAGGGTGTTTCAAGCCACAGAGGGGTCCACGGAAAGCTCCCCTCTGCTGTTCGGAATAGAGACGATGTTATGGCTGAGGGCGGCTAAGAAGAGCGGGGAGTGGTACCGGGGGGTCGTCGGAGCGGCGGACTATTTCATGGCGAGGTGGCACAGAGACGAGGCACAGAGGAGCCGGCTGCGCCACGCAGCTGAGGACGCCACGAACGGCGACAGGGGGGGTGGGAGGGGGGACAGCAGTATTGATACAGCTGTCGACGAATGCAGAAACGGAATGATAGATCGAGTAGCTAGGTATCGGTTCGACTAGCTCTTCTTACAGACTTTAGCCTGTATCTCCCTCTCCTTCGTGTTGCTTCGTCCGTGCAGCAGATATCTGTTCTTTTTGAGTACGTTGGCTTTCCGTCTGGCAGTCTTTCTGAACTCCTTGCGTCGTTTGTATTATGCTTCATTTCAGATTCGTTTTTTGATTTTACAGTCTTTTTGTTCTTATTTCTGGGCTTGCTTGTGTTGTTGTATTTCGTGCCCGAAAGCTGCCGAAAGCTGGCTTTTCTTGCTCTACCCTTGAATTTGCGATTATTTCCTCTGTTCTGGTCTTCCTTTGTCTCGCAGTCTGTGACCACAGAATCAGAATCTTTCTAGGATAAGGAATCAGGACGGATACTGAACGTACTGATGAAGCTGGGTAGAAAGGACGTTTGCATGCGAAGACAACAGCAACAGCATCGTACGAGTCTATGGCCCATGATGGTTTTGTTTTTTCATTACATCAGCTGGTGTCCTGCTACACCCTACAACGTAGCCACGCAAGGTATCTAGTACCGGTATCATTCAACCGCTTCGAGGCAGAGATCGAAAACAGCCCAAAAACAAACAAAATAAAATAAGAGCCGCCTCCATTAGCAGCCCCAAGAAGCAGGCGGACTGCTGGGCCAGCGAAGGGTAACTTCAGGATAGTAATCTCACTATAGCATATCGCAAGGACTTGTTCGACGCCCGGGCAGGCGATACGGCGGTACCCATGGTACTCGTCCTGCTTCAAGATATAGCTCTACGGGTATACAAGCGGTCGATAAACAATGTACCAACTGCGCTTGTTAGTGTTCGGTTGGAATGCCTGGGCGTCACAGGGATACTCATACTATTGTTTCTCTTGGCGTGCACAACACCGATGATGCGTACGGCAGCATGCGTGTGAAGGGCCGCGTGGGGCCTGCCGGACGTCGTCTCGAAGGCGGCAGAGGGACTCGATGAGATGGTGGCAGCCAATGTGCCCGTCTCCGAAGCAGCAGGTCTCGCGGTGTCGGAAAATAATAGACGGAGATGATGCTGCCACGAACGCCAAACTAGACATCCTGGATCCCACCGCTCGTCATTGAAGCAACAGGCCAGATGTAAAGACAGACGATTCCGTTATTATGCCCAGATAGCGTTATCCACGAAAGCTCTCACCCGTTCCTTGAACAGAACACACGAATCCGTTTCACGCGGGCTTGCGCCACACGGTGTGGTCCGCGGTTGGAAGATGTGACGACTGCCCCGCTCGGTCTTGCTGAAGGCCGAGGTGGATTGAGACTCCGTCGCACGGGTGTGCGACGTGGACTCTTAGCGCAAAACACTACGCCAAGGTCCTAACGGCGCACTACCAAGTCCTCCTGCAATTCAGATGGCTTCCAGTATCGACACGCGAAGTCCCCCTACGAGACACATGGCTTCCAGCATCGACACGGGGGGCAGGCTACACTAAGCCGCGTGCTTTGGCGGCGTGCCTAACGGGACCCTCTTGAGCGGCTTCAGTCGGGAAATTAGCGTGGCAGCAACAGGCACTGAGCGTGCTTGGGCCGCAGGGGTTGAGGAAGTCCTGAAGGTGGTTCGGATGACGCTTAACGAGCAACACCCCGGCTTGGTGCCCACGTTGTACAGCGTCCTGACCACACCAACCTTTCGTACGCCAAGGCCCTCAAGAAGACGCGATGTGAGAGCAACGAGGCGACCGTCAGTGAACGGCGGTTCATCTATGGGCGGGGGCGTGGCGAAGCAAAGCGACCGGCGATTGCTCAGTCGGGTGACGCTCGCGGACGACGGCCGGTGAGGAAGCACGGGACCAAGCGGACAACCCAAGACTGACACATAGGCCTATTTTAACGACCTCAAGGTGTTTCGAGCCATCGAGGGGTCTACGGAACAATCTTTATGGTTGGTGTTGAAACCGTGCTGTGGGCCACTGCAGCCGAGCGGGTGGGCAAGTGGTACCGGGGGGTCCTTGACGCAGCCGCTTCATGGTGAGGTGGCACCAAGTGGAGGTGGACAAAAGCAGGCAGAGCCACGCACTCATCATGGGTGGCGCTCTAGGGAATGAGCGGGGTGGGGCAGCAGTAGGGAAAAAACGCTGAACGAAAGCTGAAAGGAGACGGCAGACAGGGTAGCGAGGCACCAAGAAGGCTACTGGGTGGGACCCATCTATGCTACGTACTCGTACTGCAAACTACTGCGTCACTTTCGTTATTGGTTTGTTTCGTTATACGTACGTTATCTTGATTGATTACAAGCCTGTCGCATGTCGTGTGGTTTGGTTCGTTTTGGTTGCTTAGCTTTAGTTGTCTGGTCTTTGTTTCATATAGCCTGTTCTATCCCCTTTTGGGGAGCGCGGCAGCGATACTACCACCGCTGTCGACGGAGTATGATCGAGGCGAACTTTCGCCTCCTCTTCTTCCCCTGAGCTTCTCTCGTTTGATGGTATGTTCCTTTGTGCGGCATCCCCTCCCCCTTGTCTGGTTCTCGTTTTTTTGCTATTGTTTTTGCTTTTGCCTTGTTTGTGACCCCTCTTCACTTCCCCCCTTTTGCCTTTCCCTTATCTCTCGGGGTAGAGAGGAGATGACAGCGATAAGGACGCCACTAGCATCAACATATACGAAGGGGGTGACAGACCATGTGGCAATCCTCTATTGAAAGCCGCACTCGGAACGCTGGCTGCTATATCGACTCCTTTCGGTGGTCTGCTTTGTCTTCTGATTGTTTTCCGTCTCTGGTTCGTTCTTCTCGTATCATTTCTGCCAATTTCGTTCTCTGGGATACCTCCCTTTCCTCCTCGCGTGCCCATTGCTGCCTGCTTCTAATGCTCGAGGTCTTTTTCAATATTTCGGTATTTTTTCCCGCTTCATTCACTTTTCTTTCTCGCGTGATTTCCTTCTTTCCTTCGCTGGCTTATGTTTCTCACTCTTGTCGTTTGTCGTATCCAGTACGCTGGCCTGCCATTCGTATATCGTCCAATTCCCTTGCCGCATTTGCGATGTATTCTCTCTGTCTCGAAGTGTGTGCCCACGGAGCTTGTGTCTCTCTCCAAGGTGAAAATTCAGCACAGACACTGAAGGTGTTCAATGCCGATGAGTAGAAAGGACGGATGAATGCGAGTAATTCGCCCCGGCCTTTTGCCTACTTCAAAGTGCTCTCAATCGCCTGAAATCGCACGCCGACTAGATCAGTCACCAACGCTTGGACCGTTACACGCCGACTAGATCAGCCACCAACGCTTGGTCCGTTACAGAGTTGCACTCTTGCTGTGGCAGTCGACGAAAGAAGTGAAGGTGACATGCGGCAGCAGTGAAGCCCGACGAATAGCAAGGGAAATCAAAACGAAGGGTGAATCAACGCATCAAGCCCTCTGGGAGCGCTGAAGTAGCGACCAGAACAACGCTACAGTCAGTAGTAGCTTTGGGGTGATCAACCGTGTGCGAGCTAGATCAGCTTGAGAGCCCGGCAGTACGGGTGGGATCATGTCGCGCTCGTGCCGTACGGCTGCTTGCACTGTAACTCGGACACCGATTTGTGTCCCCTTAATCACGCCGTGCCGGTTGCTGCAATCGTCATTTTTTGGAATCATCGAAATCCCCCCTCCCTCTGGCGTCCCAAGAGGGTCAGCGGAGAACCAAACAGCAAGGGCAAGTTGGCCACAGCAGTGTGCAGCGGCTAGGGTTCCAGTCGCCCTTAAGGACGGAATGCTTGACTCACGCCCTCTGTACGCCCTGAACTCACTTTCGTACCCAGTGCGTTTCTGTGTTATTAGCATCGTTTTGGTACGTCGCACGTCTAACCTCCTTACCGCATTTGCGATGTACTTGTTCTCCCTCGTCTTGTACCAGGTAGTTTTGTGACCACGGAGCTATGTAGCATCGTCTCTATAACGAAGAACCAGCACGGGCATTGGAGGTGCTGGATGTCGATTGGTAGAAAAAACGATTTCAAGCTATGAACGCAAGACACTCGTAGATGATGTACATCATACTACAGTAGGTACCCGGGTTGCAATACGTAATAAATACCAGTTTCACCTACCACAGCATTTATCAGTAGTATTGCTTACCCGGGTACCAGGTATAGCGCAACAGCTACGTGGTAGCTCTAACAGCACCAACACCAACACATGTGAGGTGTCCCTGGTACCCCCTTCACCAAAAAGCCGGGTGCTCGCGAGTAAAACGTACCCGTCCCGACAACACTCGTCACGGGCACGAGCAACGCCCAATATTCGCCGGCTATTTGGGCCTCGCGCACTCGCCAACACCCTGGCACCCGGATACTGTTGTCACCGCACCGGTGTGTCACCCTTGAAACGAATCCCGAGGCAACTATTCTGTACCGAAAATATTCAGGACTCCCATTTCACAAGCTCTGTCGGGAACATTTTATGTGGTTCCACAGTTTGTACCCCTTGTTCGTTTATAAAGGCTGAACCACTGAGCTACTGAGTCAGCTAGCTCAGGGATTTAAGCTTTGTAAACGGACACCCCTCTGACCAAAAACCCGGGTACTCGCGGGTACCCGAGTACCCGGGTGCATTGCGGGTACCCGGTGTCCCACCCTGGGAACCCCCTGGGGATCACAACTTATCATCCCGTGATTACGTCCCCTTTGAGCAATACTTCTGTAGGAAATCTCCAGTGGATCTATTTCAAAACTACATTGAGAGCATTAAGTTCGCACGCACAGTGAAGGGCGCGATCGTTTTTTCAGCGCTCGTTAAGGTTGCTGATCTCGTGTTATCTTTGTGGAAGTGTCTCTCGACCAGATCTTTCCGGAAACACCTTATTCGGTATCAGCATTCGGTATTAGCGACCTTCCAGTCCTGGCAAAAATCAAGAGCTGAAGAACGATCGCGCCCACTCCTGTGAGTACTCAACCCTCTTGTTCTCCCTCACACACACACACCTCATCGGCCTTTTTGTGTGCTTGAGGCTTTTACGCTGGATTCTCCCTCTGTTTTCATATGCTTGACACTTGCATGTTTATGGAGAGTATGCACGTACGTGGATCAACGTGGCAAAATTGCCATGTCGAAATCTGTACCCGTTATACTATATGTCGACCCTCCATTGCAACTTCATGGACCGAGCAAGGTAAGAAACGGTCCCAGGTACACGGGTGCCCGGCCGTGGGACGGATCCCCGCGGGTACAATACTCGCGAGTACCCGTGGGTGGGTTTCCCCCAAAAGTGGCAAGTGTGATTCTCGTTGGGGTGCGCACCTCTACAACATCATCAACACAAACACAGATTGAACGTGTTGTACCCGTGTGAAGGTCTTAGTCCGTTGAGCTAAAGGTAAAAGGTTAACCAATCGCCCACCCCGTCTAAGCCTCATAAAACCTGGACGCTTGGCCCTGCGAAATCGCTGTTTTTCTGTTGGTGCTTTTTTTTTTCCTCGCTTTTTCGCGCATATAAAGAAAGCGGAAAAATATATATTCTCGGGTGTATATACTCGCACGGCGTTGCCCTGAAACCAACTTGTCCAACTTTGGGATAGCATCTCTATTTACGGGGGACCATACTAAGTAGGACCAAATACTGTTAGTAAAAATAGGTAAATATGTTGTTTTTTGTTTGTACCACGGGTATGAGTGTCTAGTCTCTCACGGATGCCGGAGTCGAAGTGGAGAAGGCGGTCTTGCTGATCGGGTGTTCGTCATGTAGCTGGTGTCGGAGCGTAGAGGGCGTCGCAGTACTGGTGTCGGAGCGGAGAGGAGAGGACGTCACCGTGCTGAGAGTCCCTTGTCGATCGTCTTGGGCCAGCGGACGCACGCTGGCTTTTGTCTTTCTTCTGTTTAGCAAGGAGATGCTATCACTTGTCGAGAGCGAGTCTACCAGTCTGACCGTGAGGCGTGTGCCTCACGATCGGGTGCGGCGGGACTAGACACCGTTTTGGCGAAAGTGATATGGGGACGGGTCAACGCCGTCTATGACGGGTGACACCGCTCGTGACCCAGGATCGTATATTGCTTGATCGGTGACGTGTCTTTTCGCGCATGCGTGTTTAGGAACCACGATAGGTATCTACGACCTGTCTTTCACACAGGTCCTATTCACTACGGTCCCTCGCATTAGTGTTCGCGAAAAGTTTGTACGCACGCACGTATATACGTGCGCACCAGGTACCAGTTGTCACCTCATGCTATTATAACAGGAGAGGTCAGAGGGTACTCAGGGTACCAAGCGGCGTAGCAGGCATGTGCGCCCCTTGGTTCCTGTACTCTGCCGCGTACACTGGTACACTCACGCTGTGTGAAATGCAAGGCACGCGATAGATAGAAGGCCGCTGTAACACCAGGTGTATCTTGACCAAAGTGTAGGAGTGCGGGTGGGGGTGGGCAGGGAAGGAGGGGGGGGTGTACGCGCGGTGGCTGCGCGGTGTGTTGCGCCCGCCCTTCTCCTGCTCTCTACGTGGTCCGTGATCATATAATGTCATGCCAGAGGGTGGTACCAGAAGGTACTCCTACTGATAGTCTATGCATACCAGGGTAGACAACTGCTCTGTTATGTACGAAGTTGCTGCTGATGTAAGCTGCTGCAAGCAAGCACATCGGCGCGTTGGGGTGGCGGAAGTGGAAGGTGGCGTTGTAGGTGGCACTGCTGTCGTGGTGGTGGGCATGATACGATAATACGATGATACGATGCGGACATATGGACATGTGGGCGTAACTACAGCAGTGATCGCCAATCAGAAGAAGAATCGTTCTCACGGGCTTAAAACTGAAGAGTCGTCGTTCAAGCTTCACACCCGTATAAATATACCAAGGTAAGGAAAGCGCATGCTGTGATTGGTGACGCGCGTGTATCGCAGGCAGTCTCTACAACAAGCGCATACACATACTATAGTAGAGGCTACGATCGTATACCCTGACGCCTATCCTGATACCTCGTGCGCTCGTGGGTCTGATTGACGAACGAAGCTATTTCCACACGGTCCTGCACTGCCGCTGCGTACCCTACGGAACCACCAGGGTATTTTGTGCGTGTTCATGAGAGTTTACCGGGCAAAAATTGGCACAAAAGAGGGGGAAGGGCACCTATTGCCGTAGCCAGGCGGGCTGCATGCCCATCCCTTCCTCGTCGCACGCAGCCCCATGAAATAATACACTCTCTACCTAGACCCCACCCTCCCCGCCTCGCCCCTCGCAACTGACTCGCGATTGATAGGGTAATCTCTCCACTCTCCACTCTCGTGGTTTCTGCGGGGCATCAACGAACCTCGGAACACGCGACCCACGACATGCCCTTTATTTCCTACATATAAAAGTGCATCCGACCCTGCGGGGAAATGTCGCCCCTCACGAGTATACGACGTACGCATCTACAGCAGCTCCAGTTTAAAATCAACCGCGCACACCAGCGCGACACAGATGTCTCGAAGAGATCAGCAATAACTGCTACCACCCTCTCCCCTCTAACCTACTTTGTTGGCCGTTGTCAGCGGTTAGGGGCCATGTGATCAACCAGAAGCATGCAGGCCAGCAAAGCATGTGCTGCCGCTGCTGTTGTTCCTTCCACACAACCACACCTACCTCGAACTGGAGAGGACGACGACACAGCAGACGAAGAATCTGCGGCGTGCCACGTTGTCGAAGAGACCGACAAAGAGGTAACGTCGATGGGGGCCGTGGCCACCGTGGATCCCATTGCTTGTCTCGCGCTCCTAGTGGCTACCATATTCAGTCACAGAAGAGATTGATACACAGCCCGCAGTATGCATCCAGCACAGAGCACAGAGCAGAATATTGTGCTCTACTGCTGCTGTGTACCTGGTACCAGGTATGGTGTCTGGATAGTCTTTCCTTCGAAAACGAAACGCGAAGCTACACCCTACAAGATTTAGCCAATCATAATTTCGCCGCATTGTTTATTTTTTGAATTTCAAGTTTCAAGTTTTGGCGCCACCTTTCACCTTTCGTCCTCTCGATCATCACAGAGCACAGCCAGGTTCAAAGCACAGCACAGCAGAAAAAGGCAGGTCACATTTTTTCATTCGATCTAGCGGAAGAGTTCGCGCACGAAGGTAGCCGATACCAGGGGTGCCGCAGCTGTAGCTAAAAGGTTGGGATATCTCGAGCTGTGTCGTTATCGAGGGGGACCTCAGATAGGTAGGCTGCCAGGTGTACAAGGAAGGAAGCAAGCAAGCGAGGAGGGAGGATGTCGGAGCCTGAGGCCGTCAAGATGGTATTCGCCTGCGGGCCGGGCATGTGCGACATGGACGCAGGGTCTATCGCCACAGAGGAGGGCGTGAAGATATTTACCGGTGGGGCCGAGGGCATGCTCAAGGTGATTGATTGACTGACTCCACCCCAAGCTAGTAGGTGGTTGGCTCACGAGATGAGTTTGTGTTCTTGTCTGTTGTCCTTGGTCCATGCATGGCAGTGAAAGGACATTGCGTGATGGCACGCGATGGCTGCCTCCATTCAAACTAGGAGGCCTCTACCGCCCTCGAGGTCGACGTTTTTTTGCGTGCGCCGTCGCTTCCTGTTCCTTGTGCCGATCGCACGGGGATGTGAGGTGACAGGGATGCCGCATGATATCAAACAACGTTTTGATTTTTGGTGGATTTTTTTGGCGTTTTGAGCGATTATCGTCATCAGTCCGTTATCCTTGAGACTTGAGACTTTGAGACACAATCTCGCTCGCCTCAAACCTCAAGCGTACCAGGTACGCACGATCGTACACCACATCGTGTGCCGGGTACTGAATCGTATTCTGCTGTATGGGGGTATGACACAGAGTGCTGCAACTGCTAATTACGGTAGTACGTACTCGTACGATATGCAAGTGCATCGCCAAAAGCACAGGAAGAGCAGGCATGTGTTGGCGGTACGGGGAGAGCAGGCATGTGTTACCGGTCAAAGTCGTATATGAATACGTACCCAAGTTTATACCTGGTAGTCCTGTAGGTATCCTATTACAGGGGACTCTAGTTAACAGGGCCACATTTTGGTAGTAAAAAAGGGTGAATATGTAGGTTTTTGTGTGTGCCGCGGGTCCTATTCAATATGGTCCCCCGTAGTATTAATGTTGTTGTCTTCACATTCAATCGTCCTTTCTACCCAACTTCATCAGTACACCCAGTGTCCGTCCTGATTCCTTATC
>JBBMHQ010095228.1:0-10357 GCA_037834295.1 Postelsia palmaeformis | reverse complement strand
GACTAGAGGTACTGCTATGCTGTTCAGTAAAAGTTGTCCTACTGTCAAGATCCGACTCGGCGCATTCACGGTCACACGGCTCAGCCACGAACACCGCTTGCGACACCGATCCCGGTTGCAGCGCGCCAGTCAGTCCCACCGACTTACTGGTGTCCACGAACGGCGAAACTCCCCCCTTCGCTTGCGCCACTTGCCGCCCGGCCCCGCCATCAGGCGAGGTCCGCCCGATCAGTCACTACCTCCCCCTCTCCCCGCCCCGGGTCCTTGCCTACCCTGGGTTCCGCCACTTCTCCCCTGGTTCTGCCCGTGCGAGAAGTTGAACCTCGCGACGGCCGCCGGAGGTCGCTGGTGCTGTTGCTGTACCCAGCAAAATGCAACTTCCCCGTGATGCCAGTTCGCGTGCGGCTGTTGCATGACGTGCTGCTGCTGCCCGGCTGGCTGCTGTGGGTGTTGTTGTCCTGCAAGGTACGGTGGTTGTTGCGGTATCTGTGGCTTGACCTGCTGAGGTTGCTGTTCTGCTGCGGGCTCAGCCGGGGGTGCTGGTTGTAGGTGTTGCTGCTGATGAAACTGCTGCTGTACTGCGGGCCCACCCGGGGGTGCTGCTAGGTGTTGTTGCTGTTGCTGAACGAGAGGTGCCTGCTGCTGTTGTTGCTGCTGCTATTGCGACTGTTGTGCCGGCTGTTGCTGCGGCGGATGTTGTTGTAAAACTTGTGTGAGCCGCAACACGGCTTCCAGTAGCTGCTCGGCTGGCATCTGCCTGCTGCCGCTTCGTCCGGGCGGCTCGTCTGCTCGAGCTACCCCTCTGCCGGAGCCTGCGCCCGAGCCTGCTCCGAGATCCTCGGCCTCGGTGCTGATGGTGCCCCCTTCGTCTCCCTCCCCTTCTTTCCCCCCCCCTCGCTGTTGCTGGTCCTTGATTCTTCGCGGTTCGGGGCTGTGTCGTCCTCGTTCGCCACAAAGCGAACCCGTCGCTTGCCTGCGTTGCTCATCTTGCCCGAAAAAGCGATCAAACCAATGCCAAACCTCTGCTCGCTGCACTTCCCCTTGCGCTCTGCGTGTTGGTCTGCTGTCCGCTTCGCTGCGCACCAGCAAGTGTCAAGCTTCCACAACACATTGTCCAAAAGCCTTCCACTTTATTACAACCCCTCTCCCCTCCCACATTCTTGCCTCTTCAAATTGCACAAACTCCGTATTCGAAATTAATTTGAATATAATAATTTTACCTGGTGGTTGCGTACCAGGTACACGATCCGACAGCAGTAGTCAGTACGTAGCGGTAACCATTTGGGCTTCACCGCGTGTCAGCCTCCGCAGATCATCTACCTAAGTCGAAAGCTGCGGGGACAAGACGTCAACATATCTGATACCTACAGCAGTAGTACCAGGTATATACAAGCACGTAATTATGTATTTACTCGCCGTATTGGTTTGGACTTTCTTCTCAGCAACCGCTGGCACCCAGGCGTCTCCTGATCCCCGGGTTTCCTATCTAAATGTTTTATCGGAACAGAAAACCGCATCGCTAGTTTAACACGCTGCGTTTAGAAATTCGGCTGGTTCGTGCTTACCAAAGAGCGACGGTGACTTGCAAGAAATTCATCGCAGCAGCTTGTGTTTCGCTCGAGATCGATCTCCCGCCCGTTCTAAACAAAGCCGTACGCCTCGACTTCTGCCGCAGTGGTCAAAGTTGGTCGGAATTTGGGGTGCACAAAATGACAAAAAACAAAACCCAACTGAACGTTTGCACCTCACTTGCGGACAGCTGCAGCTTCCCACAGGGAACTACAGCCCGCGTAACTGAGGGATGCTCCTGGCGGGATTTGTGAGGGTGTCGAGTGCATCAGACGGCAGTCATGAGCACCCCGAAACGACTCGCGAGGTGTTTTCGTGTGCTCCAAGTTGCGAGCGAGTAGCACCAAAAGCTCGCAAAAACGCCAAAATGTTTTACTTCACTCAAGGGAGCATAGCACAACAATGGCTACATCACCGATACAGCAATGGCTTTTACTATAACAATTCGGGCGGATGATATACCTCTTGAGGTCACGCTGGCACACAAGCGTCTCCTGGTTCCCGAGTCTCCGGTGACTCTAATCTCTAGATGTTTCGTCGGAACAGGAAAAGACACTGCTATCTTAAAATGCTGCAGTTTGAACTTCGGCTGGTTCGTGCTACCGGAGAGCGACGGTGACGCGTTGGAGGTTCATCACGGCAGCTTGTGTTTCTCCCGAGACTGATCCCCTGCAGGTTCTCAACAGAGGCCTACACCTCGACCAAGAGGAGCTCCAGTGGCCGAAATCGATCGAAATTTGGGGTGCACACAATGAGACAAACACCCAACTGAACGTTTCCACTTCACTTGCGGACAACTACAGCTCCTCACAGCAAACAGCCCACGAAATTGAGGGATGCTCATGATGGGGTCTGTGACGGCGTCTGGTGCGTCAGACGGCAGTCGTAGGCAGCGAGAAACGACTCACGAGTTTTTTGGTGTACTCGAAGTTGCGAGTGAGTGGCACAAAAAGCTCGCGAAAACGCTAAAATGTTTAGTTTTACGCAAGGGGGCATAGCACAATGGCTGCATCACGGATGAAGAAATGGCCTGCAGTAGAAGGTTGTTGGTTTCCAGGTGGATGAAATATCTCCCAGGGCGTCGTCGTCGATGATGCTGCTGGGCGCAAAACTACGTTCCCTGATGGGGAGTAAGTTATTGGGATCAAATATGTGCGAAAATGGGCTAAAAAACTCAGGATCCTCGTATCTTCGCGTCAACCATTCTACAACCACTGAATACAGATCATGGTTGATAATAACTTACTTTGATTCCAAGTCATATGTAAATGTTGCCGAAACGTCTACGCGCGGGTACTTGACGACGCATTCCTGAGCGTGATAGGCGCATTCCTGAGGGTGCTACTGTAGCGTCCCCTTAAATAGTATGCGAGTTGCGAGTTACGCACAATTTTAAACGCTCGTGTGACTCCAAAACCGAAGCTGCTGCTGTGATGGTGCTTGTACTCGCTCACCTTATGGGCTCTTCCACCTGGTATATGTGTGCGTACTGCGTACATAGCCTATTAGTACAGTATGTAGTGCTTTCACATGTTGAGCCAACCCTACAGCAGTGAGTCAACTCGGAGACTCCCTACTTCTTCTGGCCTATGCCGTCGATGGTTTTCAGGGACGAGACGGATAAGGAGTTGAACGTGAAAGTGCGGTTGCCGGCCTGGGCCAAGGGGAAGTCTGTTGTCCTCGAAATGACCAAAACCCGCGTCAAACTGGCTCTCAAGGAAGAGGAGGACAAGCCCATTATTGAGGTGAGGGGAGCACGTGTGCGTGGTTCGTGGTCATCTCTCGGGTAGGGCAGGTGTCTTCAAAGCACCCAGTGCTGTGAACGGTGAACGATGCACTTGCTTCACATCCACGTCCATTCAGCGAACAGCGCGTGGGTCTAAAACTATCAATATGTCAGATAGATATATGCGCAGCCGAAATAATAACCAGGAAGTTGGGCTACAGTATGCGCACAACATAACTACGTATGCCCAACAATATTATGTAGTGTTGCCACTGCGACAAGCCTCCGCACGAGTCCGCTGTTGTATCGCACTCCGTTGATTTCACCTTGAATTTCCTCGATGTACTCTTGGTACTTGTGTATGCGCGGTGGTGGTTTGGTTCTTCATGAGAAAAACGCTGCTGTCCCCTCGGTTACTCCCAGGGCGACTTGCGAGGGGCTATCACGATCGACGGCAGCTATTGGACAATGGGTGAGGAGGCGATCCAGTGATGCTCGGACTTCCACGTTCGTTTTGACTCTATGAATCGCAATGTTCAGTACCAGGTACCTGGTGAGCATCACCATCGGTTGATGCGATACTGCTACGGTGCTTGCACAATATATCGCAGGATTTGTTTTTCAAATGCACCAGGAAAATTCGGCTGAAGGCAATAGCGCCCCTGTCCTCCAGACCGAAAGCATGCTGACGTGCTGACTACGTGCCCCTATCGGCAAACAGTCAGCGTCAGCAATCACCATGCATTTCACAAGAGCGAATGTGTGTGCCATCTATGCATAGACTTTTCTTTCGTGCCACGAATCATTTCAGAGTATCTTACGAGCGTCGTCTTGTGTCGATCTTCTTCAGCTTGCTTTGGTCCCATGCTTGCGTCTTGACAGAGTCCCTCGACGATAACGGCAAGATGCTGTACCTTACGCTCGAGAAGGCGCCGCAGCTGACAGGGTCGGGCCCGTGGATGGGCGTTGTCCAGGGGGAGAAGCAAGTCAACTCCGACTACCCCGAAGAGACGAAGGCAAGGATGCAATGCTACTGGTGCCATTGTTGTTGATGTCTTTGAGGCGTGTTGTACGAAATTACACGGCGAAAACCAGGTGATAAGTGTATGGATGTATGTTTTTTTTGTATGGCTTCAAGGCTTTGTCGTTATGGATTCCACCTAAGCCTACATGGCCCTGCTAGGTTAGTAAATAATATCAAGCTTAGCCAAGAGCACGGGCTGCGTTGCGCGCGTTGAGAGTGCCCACGTGCGCGACCTTCGGAAGGCGACCATTATCGAGCAGCGGGACGATGGTTGCAGTTGTTGCCGATTGAGACGAGCCGTCTTTTGGGTCGTGCAGCGTGCTAATCAAGCAACCGCACGCTCTCGACCTATTTCCCGACGACAGGCGGCGGAAATCGCTTCTATCATGCAAGAGGACAAGGATCCAAAAGGTGCGAGTACTTCTCCCGGAATGTAGAGCATATTGTAGTCATCTACTGGTACACTCTATCTCGCTATTGCCGTTAGTTTGAGTTACACTACAATTTATACGCGGGCACACATACTTATAAAATAATAAAACGACAGCTGTGAGATCGAGGGCTTCGTCGAAATTCATGTTTGCAGTTGTGCTATTAATACTTCGACCGCACATACTACGGGTTTTCTATGGTCTCATGCCGGGTATTCAAGTCCGTACATGAGGAAGACAAAATCTGGAGCTGCAGAATTCAAGGAGTGGGTTGTGTCTATATTTGGGAAAGTGAAAGACATACTATACGGACATGACGTGTTGTCTATATAATACTGTAAGTGCACCAATCTAGGAGAACGTATGTAGTGCTTTCAATGGTGGTTTCCTCCCCGACTCGCCTCCTTTCTTCTCTGCCTTGACTGTGCACCGCAGAGGCCGGTTCAGATGGTCCGCGCTACACAGGGCTTGTGGACGAAGACGGTTTCTGTAGAGACTTGTTAGCCGTGCAGGCGATGAGCGGGGCAATGATGGCACGACAGGCGAGTGTGGCGGAGCGGACCTTGCTACGTGTTTTTCGTGGGTACCGTGATACTTGCCGATGCGTGTGGCTCGAGCATAAAATGCATCGTTCTCTTTGTGCAGCCGACGGGGTGGCCACCTTTATGTCAAAATGTAGTGGGATCTTGAGTTTGCAGGCGGTTTTTATTCTCAGCCTACGGTTGCGATTCCTTGCAGGTCAGGGGTTACTCCGCGTGAAGTTCGGTGTATTGCATGAAGGCGTCAAGGCCTGACCCACAGGCGCTGCTCTTCGCTTGTATGCACCACACTAGACCAGAAAAAAAACCGCCATGGAGGGGCGTGAGAACTCGAACTTTCGAAACTGGGCGGAAACGTATCGGACCGCGTGCCATACATTCGATTCTTGGAATGGATCACTTGACGATTGAACGATTAGGGTCAAGTTCTGTAGGAATGACGCTTATTGCCTACTCCGTCGTTTTTGTCCTACTGCTTGTAACGTCATCTTCCATCCCCGACCGTGTTTTTTGCCTTCGCTTGACAGGTGCCGGTCAACGGCAACGCGTTGTTCTCCGCTGTGGCGTTGTCTCAAAAGTACATCGAGACTGGGGAACATTCAGCGATCGCATCACCGGAGATTGAAGTGGATGCTAAAGATTTGCGGCAGGTCTGAAACTCCTGTCACCACAAGTTGCCCGAGTCGTTTGTGACGGGTAGCTGCGTTTTCTCTTTTTCATGGGATGGTGCCAATGATATGACTACCGCCCAAGCTATGGTCCTCCTCGTGTCTACTCAAAACCCGCTCACATGCTTCGCTTTGTAGTCAACCTCCCTACACGTTTCGCTTGAGTACATGTCAGTAGTGCTTTCCTTCTCCCATCGCGTCCACGAGGATCAATGGGACATGCGAGTATTACTTCTATCCCGCGCCGAGCACGAAACAAAACGGTGCGTGTATCGCACCGCGTGTCGTGCCGGACAGCAGAGACCTTCTCTTAGAAATTGGCCGAACTTGCCAGTCCCTGTATCATTGCGTTAGTGGTTTCATGCTCAGGCCATGCTGCAGCAAGACCTATGATATGTTCACGCCTCATTGCCGTTTTCGCGCGTCCACCATCTTTGAATGCTGCAGCGAACAATGGACTATCTCACCCGCGCATACAAAGAGAACGATCAGATTTACTTGCAGGGCGAGCAGATGGCGGCCAGGGCATTCGTTGCCGCCCAAGCTCGAGCTAACGGCATGGTTGAGGGGGACGAATATTTAAAGGTGCGCTATTGGTGTGCGGTCCTCCTATCCCGTTGGCGCTGTGGCGCATGAAGCGGGGGCAGGTGTTACAACCCGTTTCGTGGCATACTAGCGCCGTGATGCTGTTAGTGGTAGCTGCGCGAAGCCCCGCTGCCATGGGTCCACTTTGGTGATGCGGTCATTTTTTTTTCTGAGACCCCGAACGTAAAGCCTTTGCTTTAGCGAAATGTTAGCAACAGCAATCGTGACCAGTGGCGTGATTGCGGTGACAATCAGGACCATCCCTTCATCTCGCGTAAAAATTGTCGGCTGCTCGCTTGTACGCCAGGCGATGCGGGACGACACCATGTGGGGCGGGGGCGGTGAAGTCGTGGGTCTCACCCACGTGCTGAAGAGACCGATACATGTGTACGAGCTGCAATCAACAGGCAGGCGGTGAGTGCGTGCATCACCCGATCAAGAAAATCAGAGCCACAGCCATCGCTTAACGAAGAAACCGTCTAGAAAGCAATGCGGGCTGTCCTGACTCGTTTTGTGGAGATTAATGTGCTTGCTATGTACAACAAACCCGTTCACGCAGTTGATGCTTTTGACCAACGTGGCTTGTTGGACCTGGTCTACTTGAGGTATCGCTCGCAGCCGTGAGCCGTGATTCCACGTGTTCACCTCTGAAGTAACAGGTATATATGAAGCAACCACCCTGGATGATCAACGGGAAATGACACCCCGTTAAGAGTATCCGTCCTCTCTTGTCTTCTCAAGTCCCCATACTCTCTGGTCGTCATGAGTACCCATGATCTCTGTTGCGACGATATTCCTGCCAAGACAAAGTTTCCAAGGAGTCACGAACGCATGCACCTCTCCGAAGAGCGTCGAATAGGTCGCTCCCAGCGCCAAGCACACCCTCATTAATTTTATCGAGTAAAATCACGGATATTAAATATGTAGACGCATCCTCAAATAGACAGGGCTTCCTGCTGTTCACTCTTGAGCCGTCACGAGTACAGTATCACGACGTTTGTCGGCAGTCGTGGCGGTTAGGAGCTGGCAAGTGCAAATGCAATAGGTTTAGGAGTGCTCCTTGACGGCAGTACGTAGCGCTTGAGCATTCAGCGGTAAATCTGTTGTGGGCCCAAATACAAAGGTGAAAACATTGCTAACCATGCACCGAGCTGCAGTACGAGTAGTAGCACCATGCTGCGAGCGTGGTGTTCAACGTAATTCCGGTACTAGATATGTTATCCCCGTACCCAACAGCACCGGTTTGCTTGGTGTGGTCACTGCTGTGACCGCCAGTTTGTTGCTCCTTCTCTCCTGTCAAGTCCCGAAAATGATGTTTCCCCTTCAGAGGCGCATTCAAGTTTTTCGGAGTCAAAATATTTCAATTGTGGTGTGAGATTAACCAAAAACACATTCGGTGTTCCAAGCGGTTGGATAGCAGTTCGGTTGAAAGACAAAGAACAGAGACGTGTTCCTGCACCCAAAGCCAGTAGAGGTCGCGAGCGGGGCACGTCGATATTCTACTCTGTACGTAGTATTGCAGGGTTTTCGTAAATTGTTATCGCCCTCGATGGAATGCATTCGAGCGATGTTTTTAGTTTGGTTGCCTTTTTTTTTGTGAAGTCGCAGTTGGAGTTGGTGCGAGTGTGGAAAGGGACCAGTCGGCACCGGCACAAACGGCGCTCCAGCAGGTGGGTTTTGACTCAGACTGAACTTCTGCTTTTTTATCCTTGAAAAACCAAGAACAAAAGGCTCGCGCTTTGCGCTCGCGCGCCTCATAGTTAAGTACGGTTACTATATTACGAGACAGAGTGGTATGCCAGTACAGCAGTACGATAGCACGATGGGAGCAGAACGCCCTATTCCCCAACAGGCATCAATAGGTTGTGGTTTGCCTGGTCCATACGGCAGTAATGTATACGGGAAAGCACGTCGTCTGCCGATATCTGTATATCACAGGATGTGCCTCCCCTCGCCTCTAAGAAAAACCCACGGCTCACGGCTCCGGTCTCTAGCGACTATGGAAGCCGGAAGCCTGCCTGTCCCTATGTACGAAAGTACACACTCCTCATTCGAAGCATGCTATCATAACGTCATGTAGAGTCCAGGCAGTGGTGGATCAGTAGGTACAGCTTTCAAGAAATGATATTGAGTAGGTATTATCCCTTTGAAAAGGGGAGACAAATATTATTCATATATACAACGATGTTGGGTCGACCCTAGCAAAAGCACGGTAAATATGTTTTATTCCGGGCCGGCCTCAGTATAGGGAATCTCGACAAGTCGTTATCTCGAGGGGGGTTTCATTTCTTCGAGCGCTCTCTTTGAGGATCGGCTCCGACGCCCCTCGCCCTTCGTTCCCCCAGCCTGCCTCGCCGTCAGCGCGTTAAGTGGCAAGCACGATCTTGGATTTTGGGCGGTATGCCCGAGCTTTTCTTTGAATCTTGACATCGGAGCGATAGCGCGCAAACACAACTGGACGAATTTTAAAACAAGTGCAGCAGTAGCATCACATAGGAGTTACATTCCGTCAGCTATTTGAAGGGTCGATGTCCGCGTACCCCGCAGGACATTTTTACGGTCTAGATGCACTCTGCATTTCGCAGGGGTGATGCTGTGGCGAGAGGATCGACTTCAACGCCCCTCCCCCGTGAACTGTGAACGCGGGTGGGATGTCAAGAATGTTCTTTTTCAATTTGCCGCTCCCAAAACGGGAGGTATAGCTCGGATGTTGGACTTACAAGAGTGAGATGCACCTTACTGACAGAGTGTTATTTGCGCAGGACGAAAAAATAATAGGTACCCTGGTATGGTATTTTCGTCGATAAACTTATCCAAAAATGAAGTCTATCCGGGTTGCACTTTTTATCCATTTTCAAATTTTGGTATGAAATTAATATTTTTCTCGGAAGCGAACGGATGGATGTGCCGATGTGATGTGCAGTAATTTGCACGTATTATACGTACGTGGTTTGCTGTACCCGAATCAAACGTCCGTTGCTGCCGTTGTTGTGGTGTTCCTGAGTGTGTGTGAGTTGATGCGCAGCGCTGCGGCAAGCCCTCCAAAGGCACCACGCCAAACCTAAGCAGCACAATACAGCAGACCTTCTGGCGGCCAGCATTTCATCGCTTCCCCGTGCCCTGCCGCTCTCCCAACACGTGCTCGTAGCAGCAAGGAACAAAAACAAGCAGTCAGAAACGGCAGAGCAAGATGCTGTACCTGCTGTATGAACGTATGTGTGTACTCGTACTTTCACCCCAATAAAAACAGCTTTCGTGGTACCAAGGTTCCAGGTACCGGTATATGATCACGATAGAAGATCGCGGCTTCGGACAGACTGCGCACGAGAAAACGAGACAGAGAAAGGCAGGAGAGCCACCAGACAGAAAGCCAAGCGTATTTGATCCTCAGAGGAGCTGCACCCGGCGACCACAGCTAGCCGGATTCCGCCTGTCTCGTCGAAGCTGGCCGAGGGAGGTTTTCCGCAGCCACATATCTGTGTCGATATAATTGGTCTACAGGGTGCCTGTGTGTAGCTGTCAGCTAGGACGGATCCAAGTGCTGCAGCAGACCAGGTGTCTGCGTATGTATGGATAACACCACAAGCTGCAGTTCAACAGAGATGGGACCAAAATGTTCGTTAGAACAAGATATCTTGATGTCACTTAACTTCACAATACATCAAACACGATGATACCTGCGATCACGCTCGTCCCGTGTCAATGCAGTAGAGCCGCAAGGTAGAGTTAGACGCTCCGACCAAGGAAAGGTAGACGAAGCACGCCGCAATCTCGAGGTAGCTGTCGAAGAACTGATGTCGATACTCGACCAAGAA
>JBBMHQ010095206.1:0-10360 GCA_037834295.1 Postelsia palmaeformis | reverse complement strand
CCTCCTTCAGAGATTTCCCACTAGAACGCGGACTACAGCGTTGCATCCTTGCATCCTTCATTCCTCAACAACTGCACCCAAGCTTTGGTGAAAAACTACCGAAAATAATTACAGAGCAGTGCATTTTTGCAGGTGGACGTGCAAAAGGATGATAGCCCTGATGGAAAATGCGAACCTAAAAGCTAGCACGGCGAATGGGTCAAAACATCACGACGAGGGGTTCCAAAGAAGATGACAACGAAATACCGACCGACAAACCTGTTTTTGTGCGTCAAGCCATGCCACAAACCACCCCTTGACTCAAAATACTACTACTGCTCAAGCCTTAACACTCCGATCGTGGCGATGCTTCTGATCGCGATGCGCGGGCAAGCAATGATCCTGCAACCACTGTAATTAGTTGCACCAATCCAGACACAACCTGCTATTAATACCGGTTCTTGATACCAGTAGTATACGAGCGACGCTAGTTGCTACTTTACACGACCGCCAATTTTTGGGGGCCCTTTTGAGTTGGGTGGAGCCGGAGATCCGCGACGTCCGACCCAAAATCTCTGTCTCTTTTTGTTCTGTATCGTCCATCAGCGCACACAGCAGTCGACGACAGGTACGAATATCAACAAATCTCGGTGTATTTTAGTTCCATGACTTCGACCAGTGCTCACAGGAGTCAACGGGACCTATTATAGTATGCACACACATCCAACAGCGTGATTTCTCACAGAAAGCTACCTCATCTTGGCAGTCTAGTTACCACAAAGAGGAACCCCCCGACTCCTTTGCTTCGTTCGATTCCTGCGTTTCTTGCTTCTCTCTATTCGCTCTTGCGCGCTTCTTCATGTCCTGTCGCGCCCGCTCGGCGAGGCGTAGTTTCTCTTCCGCCGAGTCGACCTTCTTTTGCGCAACTTCCTGGTGGGCATGCCCGGTGGCCGGTATCATTCAACAAAACACGAATGGTTCAATTTAAAACATAGACGAAAGGGAAAGGGGCAGACTAAAGAGGCGAAAGGGAAAGATAGAGTTGGAAGGGAAGCGACACACCAACAACACGAAAGGGGTTATTTCGTAGCTCCAGGTATATTGGAAGACGAAAGAGATACCAGGTACACTGAACCGGGACTCCAGAGCAGAAACATCGACGTTAACAAAGTGATGAAGACAGCAAATGCCACTGCGTGATTGGGGGATGATAGGAAGTGGTGTTCGAGCTGCAACGTAAGCACTCGTACGGCACAGGCACAACATGATCCTACCTGTTGTTTTCGGCGTGCTCGCACTGCTCTATAGCTCATAGACCGTTGGTAACACCAAGGCTATCGTTTTTTGGGTCGCTATCTTGGCATCGCAAAGGGGTTAAGAAATGAAGGGGTGCTTGAAGACAAGAAGGATACATCGAGACAAAAGTCGGAAGGGACGAAGAATAAGTGAAAGTTGTACATTAAACATTCCAAACTATAAGTCGACCGGGATTAAACCAAAGACGAAAGGGAAGAACGCAAATATGACAGCAGTGACGCTGACAGACGAAAGAGATAATCGAGGTCGAGATCGACGTCGAAAGCGCGCGAGCGAGCGACAAACCTTCAGGCGCGTTGCTGCGTCGGCGGCATCCACCTTGCAGCGCGTGCACAGCCCCTCCCGACTGCACGTGGCGCAGGCCAAGTGCGGCATGACCGGGGGGGGGGTGTCGATAAGGGTAGCTGAAGTCGTCCACCATGTGGGGGGTATTCGGTATCGTCCGTTGATCTCGTGTGACAGCTGGCAGCCAAAAAAAACAAAAAAAATAACGAAACACATTACAAGTCGGAGTGAGAGACGGCAACAAGGTCGTCGATGATTGCTTTCGGAGCAGCGTTGCGGCAGTTTGTATCAACATGAAAGGACAAGGTAACCCAAGAGAGGAGAAAGAGAGATAAAGAAAGAAGGAGATACACAAATAAATTGATAGATTGAGAGACAAAGACTGCGACAGAGAGAACATAATGAATAAAAAGTGAACAAAAAAGAGAACGAAATGAAAACATAGAGCTGCGGCTGAAGGAAAAAAAACTATCACCATCTCCACGTAATCCAGAGCAGCGTCTTGAGAAACGAACGTCTCGTAGATCCTTCCCGCGCATGCCGCCATTTTGCGGCACTCCTCGTCGTGGCTTCTGCACCACCTGCCCAAACATTGCCATCGGAAACACCAAAGAAAAAACGAAGGTCAGAATGGTGGTGCCGTCATCGTGTCACTGGAACAATACCAACTTTCGCGCTGCCGTTGACTCCCCAGCCGTATATGCGTAGTCGCCGGAAGCGCTACCGTTGTCACGGCCGAAACATTGTGTTCTGCAACCGTGTTAAAGTTGATACTCAAAGCAGATATTATTTTCACCCACCTGCCGAGAGGGAAACAACAAAAAAAAAAACGATGAAAACTATTGAAAGTTGGAGAGCTGGATTGACTATAAGATATGTACGTAACGAAACACTAAAGACACTAGGCACTAACTTGATTTTGTCCTCAAGGCTGGACAGGCCGGTCTTGACGAGGAACTAACCTGATTTTATCCTTAACGAGATACTACAATACTGAGACACGATAACTGATGTTTTGCTCTATTTTAACGAAACACTATAAATAACGAGACACTACCTTGATTTTGTTTTCCAAGCCAGACCTGTCGGCCTTATTGATACACAATACGATATGCTAGTCTGATGTTCTCCTCGAGATCGGACAGGTCGGCCTTGATAGGACAATAACCAGACACTTACCATTGTCCTCCAGGTCGGGTGGGTCGGCCTTAACGAGACTAGCGAGACACTGACCTGATTTTCTCCTTCAGGTCGGACAGGTCGGCCTTGACGGGGACGTGATCAACCCACGGCTCCAGCAGGGGGAAGTACCACATGCTGTCCGCCACGCACCGAGACTCCACCTAAGACATGAGAGAGAAACCGAACGAAAATCAAATAAAAACAAAACAAAACAAAACACGCACGTGGGACAAGACCAGATGAAACAAAATCGACCAGTAATGCAAGTGATGCAATTGCCACGGCACGTACGCCTTCCTCTTTGCATCATGGACCAAGTACATTTACCAGTGATGCAACCGATGCAACTGCCGCGGCACATACTTCTCTTTATATAGTACGTACTACCGACCGATAAATCAACCAGTGCTGCGATTGATGCAACTGCCCAGGCACATAGTATACCCCCTCCGGCGTTGCGAAACAAATACATTATCTACGCGATGCATGCGTCGAAACTGCCGCGGCGTTGCTCTCAGTACATTCTATCGCTAAAACAGTAGGGCAAAGTATGGCAATTGCCACGGCACATCCTCTCGGCTCTAACACACAATAAATTTAACTAATCAAGCTAATGGCGCACTGCCGGGGCATAAAACTCCTCTCAGCAGTACGAAACAGAAGCATGACCAGTTGAACAAGCGACACAACAGCCACGGCACATATATACTCCCTTTCAGCAACAGAAAAAACACAAACCAGGCACACCATATATACTCCCAACAGCGCGGAGCAAGTGCATAAACTCGCTCTGACCGATATAGCACAAAACAACAAACGTAACCTGCAAGTGATGCAACCGCCGCGGCTCGTTCTCTCAGCGTTGCTATAGCCAATTCGTAATGTTCTTTTTAGCACGCAGCTTCGTTCGACCCCGAAAGTGTACCCATATACCTTGAGAATGACCGACCCCAGCCGCATCATGAAGCCGTACCGACAAGCCGCGCAGTGCCCCTCTGCGTACACCAAGTACCTGCCGCGAGCGACCAATCACGAGGGTCGGTCGCAGCGATCAATCAACTGCAAGGGCCGAATGTGGCGGTTCGTCAATCACAAGGACCGGTTGCAGCGGTCGACCGATCGCAGACATCGGTTGCAAGAGAACGGCCCACCAATCGCAAGGACCGGTGACAGTGATCGATCATATTACAAGGATCGGTTGTTCTCGTCGAAACCCCGTCCGCATTTCCGGAACCGTCTACTTCGGCAGAATTGGCGTTCCGTGTCGGCGAAGAGAACAGAACTCAGCGGAAGCCGTCCGGGCCTCTTGACGACCGCCCCTGATCAGCTTCAAGCCCTGTAGGACTTTCAGAAGGAGGACATGTAATTTGTTTTTGAACATTCCAGCATGGACAACAAAAAACAGTCTCTCTGGGCTTCTGGCGTAGGGAATGGGCCCGAAGTCCGATATGCAACTCAGGAAGACGTGCAAGACCCCCCGTGCAGCAGATGGTTCTGCTCGTAGTATTGCTGCATGTTTTGCATACGAGGCAGCGGGTGATCGAGCCGTGAACTCTCGTTTCGTTGGGTTGGTACGCCTGGGTGCCCAACATGGTGAACCCTTGAGGACGGTTGGAACTGCGCTCCCACTGTGCTGACGAACACCTTGAAGGAGAGGCAGGTTTAGGTTTCTGCACAATCCAGCAGTAACAGGTTGAAGTGCGCCCATGTTTCGGGGACAAAGCACTTGAGATTAGAGTCGACGAAGGACTTGAAATTATAATGGAATGGTTCTTGCAGCACCGCAAGAGAAAACCAAAGGAGTCCATCACAAGTCGAAAAAAGTAACGTCCCAAGAGGAATCCGGGGTTGCGGGGCGGGAAATCCCCGGGTTCTTGGAGGAAAACGAAACGCCTCTCCTCACTTGAATTTTGATTGCTGGTAGATGGGCGTGAAGTTCTCCTTCCCCCCTTTGAAGGGCACCGTAGTCGGGTCGAGAAAGCGCATGCTCTCCCCTGCAATTTTCTTGTCTCGCATGTTCCATCCTTGTTATGGTATATTATACCACGAAAAAGTTAGATACGGGAAGGTAAGGGAAGGGTAAGGAATAGTAAGGTACGGCAGGGTAGGGAAACGTAGGGTAGGGTAGGAAAACGTGGGGTAGGGTAGGGAAGGGGAGGGAAGGAGGAACATTAGTGTGCTTTGGTTGGGGCAAAAACATGGGGAGCATCGCACCATTCACTTACCGACGCTTATATGTGATTTGGGAGAACCTCACTGACCACAAACGCAGGTGGCGGTGGCCAACGCTCGAAGATCGGAAAGAGAACCAGAACAGCGCTCTCTAGCACGACCATTACTGCACTACGATAACACACAGCCAAACCAGACGAGAAACAAATCTTAAAGTAGAGGGCTTTAATCGCAAACCACGAAGACGCCTATCCAGCAAGGGACGAACGACACCCGCTTCTCGCTGGTTGGTGGGAAGGAGGGGAGAGAGGACACCTTTTCCTTCTCATTCTCTTCCTCTTCTCCCATGGCAAACAAATGAAACACGGAGCGAAAACGCCAGCGCTCACCCACGATGGCAGCATCTAGCAAAGGCACGGTCGACGACCCCGACTCTTCCGAGCCTCCGCCCTTCGTATCGCCCCCTCCCCCCTCTCCCTTCCATTCGTGGGAAAACCATGCCAGCGCCAGCCGCTGATTCGTCTCCCGGGTAGTGCCCCCTCCCGTGGCTGTGCCTCTGTTGAGGGGTTTCCGAAGATAATTACCGCAGCGGGGGGAGGGGTACACAACGAAATTGCGTGAGTGCGTGCGTGAAGAAACAACGAGCCGGATACTTTTACCGAGCTGAGCGTTACCGGCTCGCTTCTTCTATTCCGGGAGGGCCGGATCAGATGGCCGCTGGATAGACAGGGCTGTGACTGCTGTTGGCCACACCAACCATTGTTGGGTACATCAACTAGTGCTGGTCGCATGAAATACGAACTGGCTACTGAACCAATATTCGGTATTCGTACGGCAGCCAAAATATGGACTACAACTGCACAAATATAATCGCATGATTGATTACATTAACCACCGCTGATGACTTGAACCACTATCGGTTACACTAGCCAGTATTGAATGTGTCAATCACATCAGCAGATACCAATATTGGCCATATCAGCCGCCGTCGGCCGACCTTTGTTGACTCTGATTACCTCAACTAGTACCGGTTACACCAACCTTTGTTGCTCCTGGAAAAATTCAACCACTACTAATCACGCCAACCTTCAACTGTCCTGACTGCTTCAACCACTATTTATTACAGAGAGCTATGTCGAATGCATTAACCTTTCAACCAATATCGACTACATCAATCGCTGCTGATTATTATCCAACCACTATCGGTCAAATCAATCATTTTGAAAATATCCGCCATCATTGTTGACACGAGCCACCATCGGTCACATCAATCACTCCTGATTTCATTGCTGCATCAACCGTTCTCGGTAACGTCAACCATCACTGATTGCGTCAACCAGTATCGGTTACGCGAACCGGTACTGAAAGCATCAGTCGCCAATGGCGACATCGACCTTTGCTGGCAACACCAGCCACAGCGCACGTAGTAGCGCAGCACTTTCCTCGAGCGCTCGAGACTGCTCTGGCACCATCCTCCGTTCTCACCTGAAGAACGCTGTCTCTTGCTTGTCCGCCCACTCGCAAGCGAAATTCTGAAAATTCTCTTGCGTGAAGAGGTCCCGCGGCTCCTCGATAGTCAACTCGCCCTCCTTGCTCACCTAAGAACAGAATCCCCCGAAATGAACTCATCAGTAAGACACAGGAAACGCAAACATGAAATGATCTGGGAAAACAGTAAGCACAGGACCTTGCGTGCGTTGGATTGGATGTCTTTGGCAAGTAAAAAAAACGCTTTACTTCGACAACACACGAATAGACCGATTAACAGGTAAGTACCACTGCGCGTAAATGTACGAAACATTTAGGGATTCGCGCGCTCTGTACGCGAACATAAGGAGCGTTTGGGTAGTCATATTAACACCCAAACTTTCCCTACATTTCCGGGCATAACGACGCCACTGCCAATACCATCATCAACGATAATGTTAACGTAAACGTCAATGTCGATGTCAATGTCAACATCAACGTCCGCAACCTTGTTGATATCATCGTCAACGTCAATATCAACGTTAACGCCAACGCTAACACTGACGCCAACGTCAATGTCAACGTCAACGTCAATGTCACGTCCATACCAACCTCAGTATCAAGGTCAATATGAATGTCAACGCCCATGCTGCTGTTAAATAAAAACGCCGGTGCGAAAAAGCGAATGGTATTGGTAAGATATTGAAAGCTATTATAGTGCTGCCTGCACCTGCGAGGGGTAGGGTACACACCAGCATCAATTATGGTCGAACACGAACATCAACCATCGCCGAATACTATGAATATTACATAAATAACATCGACACCAAGTTCTTCCAGACAGGGGCGTCAATCATCGTCGGATACGAACGTCAGCCATTGTCGAACATGAGCACCACCCATCGTCCAACACCGACATTCTTTCAGAAAATCCCGTTTCAGTCATCGGTCAGCACCTTTCGCCAGTATAAGAACTGCAGTAAGAGAAAAGACGACTCCAACGAAAACAATGAAACGATATTTTTCAACCATTTGCCTGGTGGCTGAAGGTCTTCGGGAAAACCTTGCCGGTAGCGGCTTCCCAGTCTTCGGAAGTAGGGAACGGGATGTCAGCGAATCTGTGTTCGGGACGGACACACGCGAGACAGTGGGCGGAGGGGGAGGGGGGGGACGAATGGGTACTTCCGCTCTCTGTTCCGACCAATAGAACACAATATTATTCTGGGCTTGTAGACTGCTCCAGCAATCGGATGAATTGTAATCGGAATAAGACGATAGGTCGCCACGCTTCGTCACAAGAGGCATGCAGATGCTTGGTGCGGTGGCGCTGAGGTCCAGCATCATAACGGCCCCCAGATGAGCGACAAACGTGATGTGTGCTGAGCATCAACTTCCTTGGCGGCCAAACGGCCGTAAGGCAACTGCCACCCTCGTTTGGCAGATGGCCAGTTGGTAACGGCCATCTAGCAGCGGTTGTCTAGCAACGGTGCAACGGCCATCCGGCAACGGCCATCTGGCAACGATCGTTTGAGTATGGTAACCTCATAACGACCATCTGGCAACGGTCATCCAGCAACGGACATGGTAAACGGTCATATCAACGGTCATACCAAGACGCGTCGCGTGTCGTACCTCTCCGAGCAGTAGAAACTGACGATAGGCGTGAATGACGGATAGCGGTGCCTCTTGAGCGGTACATCTTGGTCAGGGTCACTGGAGCCCAGTCGCGGCAAAGCGACGACACGGGCACGAAGTGGGCGGTGGGGAGGGGGTAGAACAAGTGTGCGTCGGCGTAGAGAAGGGCTTCAGTCCATCGGCGTGGAAGGAACATCCTTGGTACCCGATATAAACAAATATAATAGTGCGACAACGCGATGCACGAACGAAACAAACCTGGCTTTCGACCACGAGTGAGAATCACACCACTTGGACAAACTGCCCACCCCGTGCATTGTCGAGCCCCACGCCTACAAAATGCTGGCAATGCTCGGGTCGCCACAGCCAATTGAAACAAAACTTCAAACAAAGCGCAACCAAAAAGCCAATGTCAGCCTAATTTTCAACGTTTGGTTCAACTTCAAGAAACCGTCAAATTCAACGTTACCTTCAGCCTCAGATCAACTGCATCATCAACGTGAGCTTGAAGTCAATTCCAAAATCAACTCCAGCATCAGCTGCAGCTTCAATGTCAGTTCAAGGCCACCTTCGAATTCAACGCCAGCTTCGACCGTAGTTCAATTTCAACTGTATCTTGATTTCCCACGTCAGCTCGAATGTGAATCTCACCATGAGCTTCAACACCACATTTAACTTCAACCTTGACAACCTCGCCTTCAATTTCAACACCACATTTGAAATCAGCCTTAGCTTCAACTTGAACTACAAGGCCAACTTCAGTTTTACCGTACCGATCATCCTTGTCGTAGATGAACCCGTAAGGCTCCACCGGCTTGAGCGTGCTAGGGTTGAACTTGAGCTGTGGGTAGTCCCTCTTGTTGATGAAGAACTCACAGTCCGCAATGTCTCTGTCCACGCAAGCCTGCTCCAGGAGATCTCTCAGGGGAGAAACAAAGTGATCCCCCCAGTACTATTATCAAATATCAATGACCCAAGAAGGCACAGAAAGACGGCAAGACGTACGTACCGCATGGAAAACAGAGGCGTTTTTCAGAGGGTGCGCTAGAGAACTAGCGGACCTGGGCGGGACTGGGAGGTGAAGTTCATCTATTGCTCGTAAGGGGGTACACCCCTCCAAGAATCATCGCCTAATCGACTCCGCCAGACCTCCCGCTATTGCCCCTCCCCTCGTTGCCCCGTCTTCACGGCCAGTTGGCCAGACGCTTTCACAGGCGGTAGATACTAAAATCATACACGAAAGCACTCGTACATCTGGACAGTTCAGTCTATAAACAGAATACCAGAGCACCACCGGAAAACTAAGTGACATACACCAACAAAACACCGAACAGGGCGACTGGAGGAGATGGTTCGCGAAAAAAATCAATCCGAGCAGCACATTTCGTCCAGCGGGGTTGAATCGGCGAACGAAATATTTGTCGATGCAAACGGAAATGGGTGCGGGCAGTATTTTCATTGCTTTGCTTTGTATTCCCCCCCGTAAGATTTGTTAAAAAAATATTCGACGCTGTATGCAAGAAAATACGCACAAGAGGGCCGAAGTTCTTTGAAAAACAAGCGGATCTTGGTAGGATGAACTTCATCTTTCACTCGACTCGCGGAACACCTCGTTATGCTTCGCGCTTGGTGCAAGCAATGTCTGCCTGGTCGGTGAACGTTCGACGTGTTCCGCCCCGGCATTGTAAGAGTGCGAGGGTCTACGAAGTACGGTCATACGACTACGGCCATGCATGACATGACTGCACCCCCCCCCTAAAAGCTGCTCCCGCTGCAGCTGAGGCAGCTATTACTACCACTACTACTACCACTACTGCTACCACTACTACTACCACTACTACTACCACTACTACTGCTACTACTACTTTTGCTGCTGCAACGGCACAAGGAAAAAAACGCTCCCACTTGTGACTTTGATGCGTACTAACCCTACAACCTTCATGCGCGCAGCGCACCTGGCTGTGAATCTCCCTCGGGCGCTGGTGCTCGTTGCAGATGATGTTGCCGTTCGCCCACCACTTTTCGACGCCCTTGATGATGTTTTCCTGTTCACGATTTATAGCGCCAAAAGGCACGCGGACGCCGGGGGCGAAAACAAAGGAGCGAGGAAAATCTTTAGAAGAGACGTACAGTTGTACCTTTACTGCACGTCGTACGGTGGGTTCTCCGGGCAAAACCAAAATACAGCAGGAAGAAAGCGGGCGGTGCTGATGCCTCCAAAAGGTATACAACAGCAAACGCTATACCGGCAACACCAAAGTTCCTCGCCAGCGACATCCGAAAACTTTACCAACACCACACAAACTAAAAAAAGGGAAAGACA
>JBBMHQ010095195.1:0-10360 GCA_037834295.1 Postelsia palmaeformis | reverse complement strand
CAATACTACGCAATGTTCACTTACAGTCGATCTACTTCGAAACGACTACGTCCATGCCGCGAGCATCAGGTCGAAGCCCACGCGGAGTCTCCGCCTCTCTCCATTCATCCCTCCCCTCCCTTTCCCTCTCGCTCCCTGCCGGAGGCCTCCCCCCATCCGTGCTTTCTTGTAACCTACCTCGGTACCTGGGGGGTATTCTGACTTCCTAAACGATATAATGTGCGGTCCTAAACAGTGATGGCAGTACCGGGAGTACACATAGCTTCCCATAGTCGTAGTCAGATCGAGCCGTAGTCAGATCGAGCCGTCCGCTACTGCTTTTCACGTCGTAAAACTTGAGCGTGATCCACGGGGTCCCCACCTTCCCTTTGTTTCCTAGAGTGGAAGCCCCCGCACACACCGCACACACCACACAGTATATAGCAACCGCGCACAATCCCAAACATGGCGTACAGCACAGCACTATACACACCAGCAACGGCTACGGCTGCAGGGAGTGAGCCCTCCTAGAGGTCACTTTTGGCTCAAAACCCGAGAATAAATGGCCGATTCTAGTCCATAATTGCGGTCCCCAACTAAAATTTCAACCTTTCCGTCATTTCACGTCCGTAATTAGTTCCATGTCTCGTGACTGCCATCACTGGTCCGAAGGAGGTGAAGTGAAATGTTCATCTTCGACCTTGGAATTCGAAACTGTCGTGTTGGTGAAGTCACAACTAAATACGTGTCAGAAATTCGTGCCGCGAACAGATCTGCCGACTTCGGCCCGGCGGGCCCTTACCTGGGTGATGGAATCCCCTGTCTGCGTATTTCGTCTGTATGCGTTTCTACCTTTCTTTGGTTTTTGAGTGTTTTTTTGTCCAATCATCACTCTCAATCTCCAGTTTAATTTGTATATATGAGGTCATATCCTCAGCGATCTTCGTTTGAACAAGACTTGGTCTAAGGTGTCGTCCCTTCTCGCCCCCGATAGGTGCCTTCCTTTATTATCGCGCATACAATTCAGCATCCCCACTTTCCGTCAACTTCCATTGGACATAACCAACTCGCGCTTTCGCGCTTTCCGTTCATCAGTTTTTATGGAAGAACATTTTATTGTGAGTATGCATTCGGTGAAGCTCAAACTTACGAAATTGATTTTATAAGGCACGCGGACCATCTACCAAGCCACCGGTTTGACCGGTAAATGACTTAGTTATTTACGGGTTGCAGGCTCCAATAACTCCAGAGTTGAAGAATACCTCGGTAGGAATACAAACAAGAAAAACATAATACTCATGACAACCGAGCAAATGTACCTGCTCAACTACCACCCCATGTGGGGTACGCACGCCAAACCGTGCCTTGGCCGTGCAATAGCAGTCACGCTTAACATCACCATACTTCCACGTTCGAATTCCATGTCATGTGCCACTTAATCCATGGCTCCTGTTCAAAAAGCGGAGCAGGCGTCTATTATTACAACTGGCGCTTGGGCAAGTTGACCTGACATAGGGGGAGGTGCGGTGGAGATAGCCATTCTGCAGAGTAATCTCCCTCGCCTGGGGTGGGAGTGCTGTGTATGCTCAACACCAAGGAATTTTGTGTTCACAAAAAGTTGAAAAACAAAAACGCCCAGTCATATATTGTCGGCCCGTCGTGTGGTATGCAACCTTAGCTCACCACACCGCCTCTACACTACACATCATTGACAATGTCAAGTTGAGCGGTATATTCGTGGGCAAGAGTAGCTGACGGTCAGACAAACCGCACCTCTCCCTGCAGTGCGGATTGGACGCAAAGCATTTGCGTTAAGGTTTTTCCGCTCTCTCGTTTCACTGTTAGGCACTTCGTATCATACCAGACAACTAATATCGTTCAATGGTCAAATTAACTGTATAGGACTCGTTTGGCTTAGACCAAGCCCCAGCCACAGGATCTATCCACTCGTGGCAACTGTGGGAATCCTGCCATATATACGCCTTGTGTAGATACTGGACTGGCTCTGGTGCAGCAAGGTGTGTGAAGGGCAGGCTTGCGGATATCCTACCGGCTTGCACATGGCCTGTGCATGTTGTACACAGGAGCTTCGCGTAACGGGCGGTCCCACACGCTCTGCTCACTCGCGAGAAATAATGGGAAAAGAACAGATGGTCCAACCAACAACATGCAACCACAGGACTTGCTATTGTTAGGGGCTCCATGCTCCATCAAATGGAAAAACGGGGCGCCTCATGCATGTACGTGCATAATTATGTTGGTTTGTACGAAGGAAAAAGCACAGCACGGCACAGCACAGCATCACATGAACAAACAAAAAATAAAAACGCAGTCCGCTCCAATAAAGACACAACGCGCTCCCCAACTTCTGAAATTGCTCCCCATCCGATAGATGGACACCTTTCGCCGGTGAAAAAGAATAACCGAACAGCAGGCCTCCTCCCAGCTTTGTACGCTGCTTAACCTTCTCACGACAACCTCGCCACCGATTCCCGGTGAAGGTTCCTCCCTTTCTGCTCCAGGGAGCCACGTTGCCCGCTCGCGTGAAGGCCGGTGCTCACCGTGACCCTTGTTTGCCAGCTCAATAATGTTGGCGCTCGATCTGCCGATCTGTCTGTGAAGTTCGTTTTTTTTTCGAAAATAAACACCGCTTGAATGTTCTGTTGGACTAGACTCAAATAGTGTTATGGTTTCAGACATGTGATCGCTGTACTGCTCATTCTCCTTTCGCTCCTTCCAAAACTGATCCAGCTCACGTCACCCTAGGTACAGTACATCCAAACCACTAGGTGTCAACGATAGGAATTTTCCCCTGTCAGAGCTACAGCGAGTGCTCATATTCTCTCGAGATATAATGTACCCGTCGCTGGGTCAACCTCAACGCGTGCTGTATCACGGGTTCACTCTACACGTTAACGCGCAGCTTGCACGGATGACATGGAATTCGATGCGATTATTGACGAGGTATGATGCCCGCTGACGAACGCCTGCCTGGTTCGTGCCGCCGGCGCTGGCGCTTGCGGTGAAAGAAGCGAAAACATGCAGAATCACTCGTATGAAGCATGTTGGCACTCCGCTGGTGGTCGATGTAGCCCGGGGCCGACAAGATACATACAGAACAGAAGGGTCTCTGCATATTGGAGACGACGGCGCAAGCATGGCCCCGTCCTAGCTATTCGCGAAGATAGACGGACTGAAAACCGCGACCGGAAAGAAACATGAATGATATGGAGATAAAAGTCTGATACGCAGCTGAATGGGTATACCAGCGTAGAGTCGGATTCGTATTGCAGACCCCATGGTCTTAACACCGGCTCCGTCGCCCTCATAGGCTCGTTCCCGCTCATACGCCCCTCGTCTCATAGTGACCCGCGCATGACAGGCTTTGTCGGACAAAAGTTTGACTTTGCAGCGGTGGTATGCTGTTGTCTCGGACTTACCGTACCTGCACCTCAACATGCGCATGAGCTCTCTTCTCTCTTCTTTGCTCCAACTCCCCTACATCGCCGGGATATCCATCATCACCACGAACGCCGGCGACCTGAACCACAGCATCATAATTTCTGTTGCCGACCCGCGCAGTCTGGAAATTTTTCTTGTCGGGATATATCAAAATGCTTAGTTGACGGTGCCCTGCGGGCGATGGTGGACAGGGAGAATGCTTTTTTTGCGCCCGGCGAGGTGGGGGTGGCCCCAGGTGTTGTCTTCGCCGCCGTCAACCTTTCTGGGGCCTGCTGGAGCTTTGGATTCGAGAAGTACTGGGACGGGAAGAAGCTCGAGCTTTTCTCTCAGTCCAAACGAACGCTCAGTTTGGATAAGACCCTGCAGGACGTGTCTGACTGGGTTCTCTCTGACCCCACGGCGACCAGCACGGTGGAACCGAGTACGTGGCTTGTACAACGGTGGTGGAAGAAGGTGGTTTGTACACCCATCAGTCAGAACACGCTTCGTTCCCAATCATCACTCCGACAGGCAGGATTCGCTTGAGCCATTGCAGGCTGCACCAGCTCCCCATGCGCGATCCTACCGATCAGTTCGACCTACCGGACCACCCTACCTGGAAAATGAGCATGACCATTGTCCCCCACGACCTGAGCCTCGACACCACGGAAACCCTCGGCGAAGCTCTCGTGCCTACAGTTACCGACAACTGTGCCCCCATCATGCAGGGCAGGGACGCTATTCGCGGGGCGCAGGAGGATTGTGAGTACAGCGAATGATGGATTATTGTCACCGGTAAACACTGTAATGTCGTACATATGACATCGATACATCGTCGACGTTAGCATATTTCGTCTCCCTTCCCGTACGTTTTGCCTGATATCCGCTGAGTATGTGTAGGATACTGTGTAATTTTCGTTGGACATGCAGTTGGTGAGACGAATCATGTGTATGTATAGTTGACACCATCAACTCTCCCCTGTCTCGAGAGCTACCAAACCTATTCAAGCAACCTGAGCAACTTGCTGCAACAAGCGGTGACGACAGAAGTAAGGTCGACACACTATTCACTTGGAAGGCTGTGGAGGTAGTGGGTCTTCCCCCCAAGAACACTCGTAGCGATACTTGCAACAGGCCGGATGTTCGAAACGTACGCAACATAAATCGTGAATGGTACTTATCACCTGTCATCGATTTGGCAGTTTCGTACCACGTGTATATCATGTACCTCGAGAGTCATAAGTCGACCAACACCAACCAAACCTGTTCCTGAACGGAATCGTACCCTTCTTCTCTCGCCAAGTCGTCACCCCCAACCTATCCTATGTGTGATCGTATACCAGACCGCGTGACGAGCCCCCTCGGCCAGATCGTTTCGCAGGTCAAGCGTCACTAGCGGGTCCATACACTTGCTTCTGCCCCCACCGGGTTTATCAGGCCTCAACCGGACCACCCGAGCAATCGTCGACCTATTTAGGGCATCGGCATCGCAAATTCGTCCTTGTCTTCCCTCCGTTGCCGTTCGTCGGCCTTCGAGCTCTGGCGAGAGTGGTCTGTTGGCCGTATGGTCTGGTCGAAACTGGGGCACCTGCGAGTATCGTTTCGTTTGTACTCGGCCTGCCGTAACCGAAACGTCCGTTACTTGTGAGATGCATGCCCTACCTCCTAACGAATAAGCGGTGAGAAAGTATCATATTTGTAGTACGTATCGACCGTGCACTAGTTGACTGTGCGTACGAACGTTACAACGAGTGCCCGCGATCACCAACGTCCATCAGTCGGAAAAGAGTCAGCTTGGCAGTCATCGGAAAGCGTGAGCAGCACCATAACCCTGAGAATAGAAGCAGCCAGGTGATGGGCTAAGTAAGAGGCCAGGCTTGTTGGAGAGTAATTGACGACTCATGTATAATACACGAGAGCGAGGGATGTAGGGTGGGAGGGGTGTGCACTTACTAGGGTTAGGCAACAGTCGTATGGGCATAGACTCTCGCATCCCGAAAGTGCCGGCACAAAGCACGTCGGGTTTTCATCGACCAGGCAGGCATTACTCAAACCGAGCGCAAAGCGTCGTGAGGTGATGGGCGAGTCGCACGGAGGGTGAGCTGCATCCTAGTATCAACGGTTTTTGAGGCGGATATTTTACCATTTGGATGACAGCGTCAAATAATTGCTTCAATTTGTGTTCTGGCCACTTCCAGAAACAGCCAATGGGTTCAACTATGGATCTGCCCCGTGGATATCCTACTCTTAATTATATATATATACACAACATGATGCAATTGCCCCCCTTGTGCGAAGCTTATATCCTCCTCGCATGAGCAATAAACAACCTCGACCACCAGCCGTGATAGCCACCACGAGAGTAAAACCCTATACATTTTGCGGTACTCTGCCCGCCCAGCTCACGTAATAGTAGGCTTGTTTTACAGAGTTGTCGCCCAAGCGAGGTCAATCTAACGTCTAGACATACATGTTACATAATATAGGTGGGCGGGGAGGTATGGGCAACATTCCCTAATCAACGGGGCTTCGCGGACAACTGCGGCACAACCCGACCCCCCTTCGGAATCTCTTGGATGTTTACATATTGACACCTGCTACCTGGCACCCAGAGCGTAGATTTTGCCCAAGGGGTGGTCCAGTGGGTTTAGCTTACACTACTATCGAAGGCGGGTTTCAGGTAGCTTTCCACAAACAATGTGGACTACCACAAGTACGCTTAAGGTATTCGGAGCTCTGAAAACTGTATCACCCGCTGTGTTAAACCCAGAGGGTTTGATATACGGCGAACAACGGTCACTGTGTGGGTGTCTAGCTTAGTTTTTTCAAGAGCATTCGATCGGCGGGGTATTGGCTTGAGGGTGGTGGGGGGGGGCAACCTTCATCATGCATGACGGTAGTGGTAAGACCATAGACCCTCGCATCCTGACGATGCCGGGACGGAGCACGTCGGGTTTTCACCGACCAAGTAGACGTTGCTTGGACCAAGCGCGAAGCGAAACGTGAAGTGTCCGGCGAGTCGCGTAGAGGGCGAGCTGCATCCTTTCAAAAGGCGTTTTTTTTGCGGAGTTTCTTGCATGTGGATGCCAGCGTCAATGGAGTGATATAACTTCACAGCGGCGCTACTTCCAGAGACAACAATGGGTCTAGTATACCCTTGGGGGGGGGTCATACAATAGGTTGTGATGACAGTGGTCGCAAACCAAAAAATTGTCACACCCGAAGCAGTTAGGGGTGTGATACAAGGGGTATACATGGCAGTTTGTGGTCGGAGAGTTTGCCCGCAAAACTCGATAAAGGCGGCAGAGAGGATGATAGCAGTGAGCGGAGCCTTCACTGACAAATTCTACACATGTTGTGAAGGGCTTAGCAGCAAATGCAGGGACTGGCTGATCGATAGGCCTTTCTCTGGCAGCCTCAGTGGCAGACGCTTGTGCTGGCTTTTCGGTGACCTGCACAGTGGGGGGCTTTGCAGCCCAGGAGGAGGCACAGGTGTGGCGTGCCGCGAAATCCACATGATCGACCCTCGAGTACCAGTAGAAGCAGACTTTAGCCGGAAAAATATTTTTCTCACTGAGGTGAGCCCCGCGTTCGCAAGGCCTTCGCACCCTCCTTGCATCCATGTCGCTTGTCTCCGTACAATGTGATACGCTCGCACAGATGCAAATATGTACTGCGTGTTTTCTTACGGCACTGTTGGCATCACGGCACTGTCCAGGTGGCATGTTGAGGGTGTCGTCGTGACTGAGAGGTATGGCACCGCAGGAGACGTGGTACTCAAGGTACCCTGGTGATCAAGCGCGATGTTATTCCGAAGGTTTAATGGCTTCATCACCCGAGTGGTTATACCCCGCGGGGGGTGTGTGGTATGCAACACATAAAGTGGCATACACCGTCGTATACGATACTACAGATTTTCGTAAATTTTGAGAGCCTCTCCGGGGAGGAGCCGGAACGTTGAGGGACACCCCTATCACAGTGGACAGGATGTACAGAGACGTCCCTCCCCATGTTTATTTCTTTTTTTTCGTGTGACATATCATCCTTTCCAATTAACATAGCGGTCGATACACCACATTGTGGCTGTGGAAACCCCAGTACGATTCTCGGATTACACATAATGCGAGGGGTTCACTTCCTGACATTTTTTTTCATTTGGTGATAAGCAAGATACATCTCCCCGGGTTCGTGGGCAATGCGACAAGGACCGAGATTCTCCCTGGTAGGTGATGCTCTAGATTTCGGCGCGAGAATTGCTTTGCCTCGGTATTGTGGTTGCAAGTTTGCCTTCGCCTCGTCCATCAAGCGGAACATCGTATCCGTACAATAGCATGGGGCGGTTGAAAGGACAAGCCCTGCATTAAAGCTTGGAGTTCGTGCTCGAGCCCCCCGCGAGTAATTACGGAGGATTCGTTTCAATGGAGGCACGCGTCGGAGTGCGATGCTTACACTGCTGTACTCATGGTACTACAGAATTTGACATGGACAACAAACCGATTGAGGGGATTTTCGCCCTACTTTTCGAAAGTGTGCCGCACATGTTGAAGTCTATGGGGTCTCGCGCCCTATGCTCTGCACACTTGCAGGGGAAAGAATGATATCGAATTTGATATCATGCGAAGAAGCGCAACACGCTTGAAGAGGTTCAACCCACATAAAATTATTCCAAGTCTAGTTTTATTATAATAAGGTCTTGAATGTGATTCGCTTGTTCCGAGCAATTGCCCAACCTTATTACACCGACGACTGCGGGCTGAATGCAAGTAATCGAAGTCAATGGACTACTGTGGAAGTCAGTGACATCTCCGACCCGAGGTGGTCGTGGAAGCTTTAGCTACTGTAGTGCAAGTTGGTGGAAGCGTGCACTCCCACCGACAGTGGACAAACAGTGAAAGTTTCCACGTGATTCCATTGAAGAAAAGTTCCCTCGCAATAAACTTCCATAGATAAAAAGTTCACGCTTCCGCAGTGATAGCAGGCAGCCAAAGCTACTTCGGCACCTCGGATCGAGAAAAGAAATTCGATCCTACGGGCAGGGGGGGGGGGGGGGGGTGGACAAACCTAACCCTGCCCCCTGCACCTACGCCTGAATGACACCCTATTCCAGGTATCAAACTGAACACATAGGGATGATATCGACCCGCCTCCCTCACTCCTGCTTCATTGTACAAGTTGAGTATTGGGCAGCGATCTATAGGCCACAGCTTCGCGGTGACGATGATATCAGCAGTACAAAGTGAGAGGCGAAAAGGACAACGAGTATGAGTTCGTCCAAGGGCCGATTACAAGGCCCCTTCCGGACAGCCATGAGATCGGCAGCGTTAAAAGTAAACGCACTATATTGGGGCGAAGATATCAATAGACCCCAGAAATCCTCCACTCACTGTGTATACCCTTGCAACGAGACTCCATCGCGGCAATCAACGGGTGACCGCCCGTAGTGACATTGACACTTCCCCTGCCTGCTACCTTTTGTGCAAGCCCTGTACGTCATTGTCGGAAAAATCACGAATAGTCTTTGGAGGCGTTTTACGATAGAGATTCCTCCTGAGTTTTTCTGAGGATCCTCACTCAAGGAGCTGCTCCATTCCTCAACCGAAGACTGACTTCAGCAAAAAATGAATTGCAGCCAGATAAATAACCCCTTGGCCCACGTATACGAAACGATCGCTTCTCGAAACGAAATATATATGCATTCCGACGATAATAAGATAAGAACCCTCGTCAATCAGCAAAATTTCGGCGGAGATGGGCTACCTCTATCGTAAAAATAGTCTTCGGCACTCATGTACTACATATTGGGAAGCCTGGCTAAGACGTGGAACGGTGAGACTGCGCCAAACTACGAGTGCGTGCCAGTATTACATGTGCTCGTAAACGGCATCGCCATGGAGTGTACTAACAAGCAGCTGGGCCGAATATTTACCGGGTACTTAATTTGTAAGAGGGGTGTGATGTGAAGTGACGTCGTTGGGCCTAATATGGCAGTGGTGCAGGAGTAGATGCCCCTCCTGTACTGCCACACAAATCATACACGCACCACAGACACGATAAGGCGTGGGCGGAGAGTTCGGGCGACGGCTCCTTCGTGGGGGGGGAGCTGGTTAGATGTATCATTTTACAGTCCCCGGCCACCCTCGGCTCCCATTGGAGTTTTCTTGCTTCCATTGAAAAAAATGATTTTTTACTTCGATGGGAGTACGCGGTACGTAGTAACTTTACGAAGGGTGAAATAATCAAGGAAACATTGTTGTGGCGGACCCGCTTTGCTTCGTGTGCTTGACTTTCTATAACACGGAGTGAAACGTCATGTCAGCAGGACTGGGAATATCCGCCTTCTGGTTACGTATCGTACATATTGAACTCCCAGTTAAATCGAGCATGACGCAGTTGTACTACATTACTCCTTTCTCTGCTACTCAGAGTCAATAGATGTCTCGAATTCTCTTCTTCAAAGCTGCTGCCCACGCCCACTTCCCTTGGCAAATCCTCCTTTACCCTCTACTCCTCGCAAAGAAAAAGAACCGTATTCACCCATCGGACGGAAAGTCGATTCCACTGCCACAAGTAGTTCGATAGTCCTTATTGTGTCATCCTAAACCAAAAGATGTCTCGCATTTTTTTCTCCAGGGGTCCCACTCGTGTTCTCCCGTCGGCAAACCCTCGGTTACCCTACTCCTCGCCAAGAGTTTGAAGTACTCATTCATCGGACGGACCATTGACTCCTCTGATTCTACACTATCTGCAGCAGTAGTAGTAGTAGTAGTAGTAGTAGTGGTAGTAGTAGTAGTAGTGGTAGTAGTAGCAGTAGTAGTGGAAGCAGTCGAAGCGGTATTAGCAGGAGTAGTAGTAGTAGTAGTAGCAGTAGTAGTAGTAGTAGTAGTAGTAGTAGTAGTAGTAGTAGTAGTAGTAAGAGTAGTAGTAGTAGTGGTAGTAGTAG
>JBBMHQ010095194.1:0-22865 GCA_037834295.1 Postelsia palmaeformis | reverse complement strand
CTACTACTACTGCTACTACTACTACTACTACTACTACTACTACTACTACCACTACTACTACTACTACTACTACTACTGCTGTTGCTCTATACGTATTCATTCAAATTAATTTCAATAGTCGCGTATGAGTTGCGTCCAATTTGTTTTATGATATATACCTCGTATGTAGTACCAGGAATGAATACAAATTTGCAGTACAACTCGATTTTATTTGAATAACTTCGTGATTCGTGGTGGGAATGGATCGGAACAGACGACTACAAATCGGAATAGAGGTATTTTTCGGGGGAAGAGCCAAGTTATGGCCGCCGGGGGCCTCACGTTTTCTGGGGAGAGATTTTATCGGCGGGAAGGGACGGATAAAGGCCTGTGTTACGGCGAGACGGGACGGGACGGTAATTGTTTGATGTCACGGCGGGACGGGACGATATTTGTCTGGTGTCGCGGCGGGGGACGGAACAGAAATTGTTTGACGCCACGGCGGGACGGGACGGAATTTTCCAACGAGATAGATTTTATCGGCGGGACGGGATGGGAATTTTCAACGAGAAATATTTTGTCGGCAGGACGGGGCGGTATGTGACGCCGGTCAGCGAATTGGTCGGTGGGACGGGACGGCGGAACTATTTTGACGGCGGTTTTACCGTCCCGTCCGGCCGTTACCGTCCCACCGAATTACCGTGATAAGCCTTGGGTTTATGAACTACTTCAACAATAATCCATAACTCGTGGGAGACAGTCATGTGGGTTTCAACAATGATCCTTGAATCGTGGGACACAGTTATGTGGGTTTGAAGTATCAACGAGTGTACTATACACCCGTACCGACTTTTTCTGGCATACAAACTGAATAGCGTAAAGCGCGAAAGCACGAGTTTGCCTTCTTAGTCGATGAAAATAGACAAGCAGTGAGAAATGCCGAGCCCAATATGCGTGACAGTACACGAAGGCACGTGCCGCAGGGGGAATGGGACAGCACTAGTGCCCGGGTTTGTTCAGAAGAAAACCGCTGAGAGGACGAGGCTCCTACGACGAGTTACCGTGGAAAGAGAAAGGATGAGTACAAAAAAAATGATAACTATAACGAAAGGGTAGTGTGGAAAAATTAGAGTGCGTGACTGAGACAAATATGTGCCACAGATAACAACTCGCAACGCTCGGTCACGGCCGAACGTACAGACGACGAGTAAGTGTGTTTTTGATATTATAACCCGTAACCAATCACCAGTATATGCACCAATCAATGTTGTATTACCTTCAGCAGTCACACGAGCCATTAAGACGAAGACCATTCTTGTATTCGAGGTGTTGCGCGGCACCTGGTTTTGACTTCCAGCAGAAACAAACACGCAAAATATGGATCCAGAAAAGCGAACAAACCGCCAGCTAAGTTTATGATATTATACTTGCTTATGTCCGTCTTATTCCATGAAGTGGCCTCATCTTCGCTCTTCAAAACCCCAAGTAAACGAACGTCACAAGAACCGAACGAACTGTCAGGTATTGCAATGCCTGTTTTTTCCTGTGTGTTCTAGCTTGTTGATGAGCTTCGTATATGCCCTTGAAAACACAAGAAAACGACTATGTCCCGAATACCAAATAAACCACCAGGTGATATTGCTGTATACCTGTGTTTTTCGTTCTTCCGCGTTGATCGTCTTCATCTCCGCCGTTGGAAACCCCTACTTTTAAAAAAGCAGTAGCTGGAACATGCCCAGAAAATCAACCAAACCGCCAAGAAGGTAGAGTTGGGCCCGTATTTATTTTCCCGCTCTATTCCATCGAATAGTTTCCTATCCCCATTTTTATCCGCACCTGGAAACCGAAAAAACGGAAGTGCAGAAAACAGAACAGATCATATTGTTTTTTGCTGTTAGATGGGCATTGGTATTATGCCTGTTGTTTTAGTTTCACATGCTGGTAGGTATTAGGCCTGTTTTGTGTTTCCTTTCAACCTCTTTGATTGTTTGCATCTTGGCCCATGGTGTTTATGCCTATTGGGTTCGATTTGTTCTGCCTCGTGGATTACCTATGGGTTCAACCATGACGTCATACATGTTGGCTTTTGTTTTTTTCCTGTGGATTATCTTTATCGTGGCCTCTGTCATTGGTGAAGATGAAAGTCATACATTTAATCGGAAAAACCCAGGCATACACGAGCAAAAAAGGTCAAGATGATCGTTTGGATGTAAGAAAAAAAATTCACGCGCACAAAAAAAAGGTATACGTGTGGTCGTTTGTTGGTTTTTATGAACATTTGTTTTTCTTGTGTTTTCTTGCTGCAAGCTTATTCCGTACGACGTACCGCACAGCACTTTTACAGAAATGTTAAATGCCAGTAGTCCTCGTTTCAGGGGTTTTGTTGTTATCGTAGACTATACCAGGTACTACATCAAACATTTTACCAAAAACGTGCGAATACCGACGACTGATTACTGACTTCGATATTGACAGCAAAAATAATAGTGGCAGCGACATTGTCGCCCATATAAGTTCGGCCGTCATCAAACGAACGAACGTTGCGAGTTGCCACTATTACGGGGGACCATGATAAATAGGACCAAATATTGTTAGTGAAATAAGCTGAATATATGGGTTTTTGTGGTTACCGTAGGTCCTATTTAATTTTTTAGTCCCCCGTAATAGTGTCATAAACTTGTCCCAGTCACGCATGATTCGTGTTTCACAACAGTACCTATTGCAGTTGCTTCCCTTTGTTTATGTACCTCCTGTGTCGCGAGAGTTCTACACCCTCGGTGAACTAGTTCTTATTTTTGACGGCTTATACTCGAGACGTGCGAAGTTCCGTCAAGTTTTCTCAGTGGTCGGTAGACAGACAGGCACGTGAACATTTTTCAAGGTGAAAAATCGCGACAACAAATATTGCATTCCTGGTTTTGTATGAGAAAACCATTGGGTCATGATATCGCTACTGCTGCTGTGACGCAACCGATGTAACGCAGTAGTACTCCATGCATGTAACACCTACGCACCAAAGTTTTATGATCAAAAGTCAACGACTACAACCAAACACGATATAAAGATGTTGTGTTTGTGTCACATCCAACAGTTCTTTCCGGCCATCGACATCTACGTATGACATCTAGAGCCCGTTGTGATTCTTCCTCCTCGAATGACAGAGAGGAACTGTACTGATGTATCACATACCGATAGTTACAACTTCAAACCGGCCACAAATAGTGCCGTGCAGGTTCGAGCCGAGGTAGACCCGCCCACCGAAGCGAAGTTCGTCAGATGTTTCGCCAGAAATAAAACCTGTGCTGAAGAATTTCCGAAGAGAATAAAAAAGGGGAAAAAATGCTCCGGGACGCCGTTGCCCTGGGTCTATCGCAGTCTCGCTACATCAAAGACGTCGACAATCATTTGTTCACCACATAATATTGTTTTTTTAGTCGATTTCAGGGTTACGGGCCGCGAAGCAGGGGTTGGCCCTCAGCGAACGAGCTGCTCCGGGTAATGGTCATGGCACAGAGCACCCAGGCAGTGAAAAATGCCTGTACCGTCACTCAAGCAGCTTGGAGCTGACACTTGCTCGCCGCCATAGCTTAGGGCGACAAGGCGCGCCATCTTCTCGTACCGGCCATCGTTTAGTGCTTGATTATTAGGTGCCAATGAAATAGCTTGGGTAATCTCAGCACGCAGGGGGGAGGTGGGGGAGGACGAGGAGGAGTTGGAGGGAGGTGGGGCATACATCGTTTTTCGGGAACGTGAAGACAAGCCATGTGGAAACCTCCCGCCGCGTGACGGTATGGAGAGTGCGCTAGGTGGACGTCCACTCGGCAAAGCTTTAAAGCAACCAAGCGCATTACCGCCTGCACCACGGTCATACCAGTACTCGTTAAGTTGTTGCGTTGGGGCTCGAAGTACTTCTAAATTGAAGCTGTACCGCATGTGATTGCGGCACTCGAGGCAAAGTAAGCAGGTCGACACTGAGTTGCACAAAACGTAGCACACAAAAACGACGACACGCAACCTCGAGCTGGGTGATGGATTGGAGGACAGTGACGGTGGAGATAGTATCAGTTTGATGGAAGATCGGGAGGGGCAGGTCTGGTCGAAATGTTGTTGAGCACGCGGGGGGCGATTGCACGTAACTCGGACAATGGAGTAACAAATCGGGAAGGTTCAACGCAGGCCCACAAAATCGTTCACCATGAACAAATTAAGCCTTTTACATCGAACATGGATGTGTCGATTGTGCTCAGCCTGCAAGCTGCAAAATTGTGAGGCATGTACATTAGTGTCACTTCCCAAGAAATACTGTTGCATGCCGTGGCACCCCCTGCGGCAAACCTCTCCACGACATCATCCCCGGTCTACCACCGGATCCTCCACGAACCTCCACGGCATACCATGAACCCCTCACCCTAACCCTCAGCCTATCCCCAACCCCAACCAGAACCCCAACCTGGGAGCCGTGAACATTGGGGTGCCGGGTGCCGTGGAGGTTGCCATGACATTCCGTGGGGTGACTATGGAGTCCCGTGGCGGTTGCCGCGGGGGTTGCCATGGTAGCACCCGCGGGATACCACGGCCTCGCCTCACGGCATACTATTAAATGCTTTACCGCACGATGGGATGCCGTGGAGATGCAATGGTATGCCACGGGTGTTACCATGGCCATGCCACGCCAAAACACAAATTGCGTAGATCCCTGCTTGTTTGAGGTGCGATTTTGTGACCATAAAAATATGACGCAATGCGCGGTCCTTTTGAAAATCGAGTAGCCGCTATGGAGCGCGGGGCATTGCGCCTATCGCCGCCAGTGCAATGTCATGCAGCGCCTGTTTGCCTACCGCCTTTCAATGGATCCATGTGTTGGTTGTATCTACTATCTCGAGAGCAACCCGAGCGTGGGCGGAAGCCCCCGCGAAATGGGGAATAAAGAACTTTGCACAAGAATGTCTGTGCCTGATTTGCCAGAAGACAGGATTAATCACGTAGGCCGTGAGCCTCTAACGCGAACGAGTGTCATCGCTTACAGCCACAGCCCCTCAATCGATTTGTTTTGCAAAAAGCACACCCTACCAGTATTGTATTGGTGTATTTGCACGTACGTACCGCATCGACATGCTGAACACAAAATATACCCAACGATTGGATATCTAGTACGCGGCACCGACAATGCCCAAAGTGGGACACGGCAATCAAACGGATTGGCTACAGCCTATCAGGGCAATCGAAAGAACTAGCTGATGCCTACCAGGTATGCTACTGTAGAACCCGCCGTATCCTACGTGCCACGGAGCACCTGCCCGGGTGTCGCTCCCTTCAGCGGGTGGCATAACTATCATGCGAACTCGATTTTAGCCCTGCTCCAAGTTTGGTAATGTGAATGAAATCTTCACATAAACACTCTGGGGACTTCACATGAGTAAAGCAGACGATCACAGCAACGACCTCTGTGTACCCGGCAGACTACACACAATTGTGTCCTCATGCCCCCGATGATCGAACACGTTTCAAACTCGAAAAGGTATCATTCGTTTTGTCGCTTCCGAGTTGTTTCAAGGGGCTAAGCTGGTTTCCTACTCAAGCTTTCCTCAATCTCAGGGCAGTATCAGTCCTGATTTTGCACCCTGAGAGGGTACAGATGATGTAGTCACAGACAGACGTATAAAGAGAAAAAGTCCGGAAATCCCGAGAAGCAGTAAGGGAAGCAGATCACTGCTTGGGGTGTCAGCACACCGGTCACAAAACAACAATGAAAAAAGCGAAACGACTAAATAAAAAGCTCTTGACCAACCAAATCAAATATAACTCTAAAAATGGGACCTGATGCGAATGGCACATTGAAAATAACATATTTTAAGGAGGACACGTACGCGCATAAAATCAAAGCACAAACGAAAGAACACCAAGAAAACACTAAGATATACCAGTGAAGATGACAGGGACGGTCGAATGAAGAAGTTCTCGAACCATGGACGAAACGCCACACAAACAGTCCTAGCGACAGATGAATGCATGTGTTACAAAATGGTGTTGGACTGAGCTGGGCCAGGCCGCGCCGTGATCAATACCACAATGCAACTCGCAGGGATGAGCGTGGCCCGGCATCCAGCCCGTTTGACGCGCGGGTCGGGGCTAGATTAGTCGTGGCCTGTCAGTCGGAAATGCATCCACCGGGCTGGGCCGAGGCCTAGGTATATAGACTCTGTACAGAACGCGCCGGCCTGCCTGTGGAGCGGCCGGCGTGTGGTCATGTTTGTTGGCCGGCACCGTGGTCCACTGTATGTGTTTTACTATTCGATGCGGCGAAAGCGCCTTTTTCTGATCGCTCCCTCTTCGCCTCAATCAACCTGCGCTCGCAGTGAAGACCAACTTCCATTGCTCTTCGGGGTCCTGATGCAGCTGTATTATGCCAGTCTTGCCGATGTTTCCAGTGCACGGAGGCACTCACTCCCACCTGCGTGACGCAGAGAACATTGAATATAATTGCCCTTGCTGCGCCCGGACGCATCAAATCCCTACTTCCGTTGCTCCCCGCGGTCCTGGTGCGACTGTATAATCAAAGTCTTGCCGATGTCTCCAGTGCACGAAGGACACTCGTTGCCACCTGCGTGACACAAAGCACACTTGACCTTTTTGCCCCTTCTGTGCCCGGACGAAACCGCCGTTTGAAATGTCGTGGGGTATATCGAGGTAGGCCGAGACATGCGACGTTACTTCTTGTTTTCACGGCCCTGTTGCTAGCGTATTACGTTGTCGACACCGTAAAAAAAAATTATCTTAGATTATTGGAAGTCCTCATCCGAAAAAAAATCGGCGGTTTTCGTGGTCTCTGCAAACACGAGGTCGATTCCGGGTGTTGCGGATGCGGGTGCTGCAAAACCAGGCGTTGGGATGGCAGCCGTTGTCGTCCTCGTCGCAGCTGCAGATGGCTTCGGTCCGCCGTGTCAGCATTGTCGCTTTTGGGCCGGCGTTTGGTGATTGAAACATTTGTGCGTAGTGCGCATGGTTCCGTCGTGGACCAGAAGGAGCTGGCCCTCGAAATCAAGGATGATAATCAGTGGGAAACGAAGCTCTGTACAAACATTCCGGGAGTGTCAAAACGTCAGTGCACATGCATGGACATCACAGTACGACACAACACATTCCTCGCCCCCCGGAATCGGCGGGCCAGCACGTAAAGAGCCCGTGCCTCATGTATTTATGGCCCACATAGACAATGGTTTGGGCCAAACCGGGCCGACAAGTGCAGGAGTTCAAGGAGTCGAGTCGGGCCCCGCCAAGACAAGCGAGTGTAACACCTGATGTGTCGGTGCGGACCGGATTGTGCTACTGCACATAAAAAAACAGTTTGCTGAACCGGGTCTGGCCGCAGCCCATTATATCCGAAAAAAATGAGATGGACCAGGCTGGACGACCAGGACAGACCCAACCACGGGCCGTATCACAAGCGCTGGCCCATGACACATCCCAGAAGCAAAATGCGAGATATAGTTCAATATCCGCTACATGTTGAAGCTTGGAATGCTGCCACACGATCTGCTGTTCCTTCCTTCTGTTCTCGTTTGGGTGTCAGTTCCAAGTTATATCGCCATCGTATACATCAGAAGCATAACAAGCGAAACCCGCACAAGGAATACTGATCTTCGGGGTGACAGCACGGTATTACGGCTGGTCTGCATATGAACAACATGCGCTAGATAAACCCGTCATTTCCTTTCACCGTGGACCGCGCATGGTTAGATAAATGTTGTATACGGTACTTCACTTGAGTTTACTATGCAATCTCCTCTGGGATGTGTCAGCGGACAACCCATGGGGCACTGCATTCCGTGGGATACACGGCGGAGTGTTCGTAATATTTGTAATCATCTTGACCGGACACGGCGTATCCCATGAGACATCATATGCCCCATGGGTTTCCCATAATATACACAGGCAGACTGGCAAAGCCCAAGTGCGGCCGCGTAGAGTGGATCCATCCATCATTCCCTCTGCGTCAGTGGTTATTGTAGGTATGGTGGCGTACAAAAGTGGCAGCGCTTTCTGTTGGGGTGAAAAATGTCACTCTGTCACGAATGCAAACGGTCCCACTGTGTTTTCAGGCAGCTTTGCTGAGTTTACTTTTTCGCCGGATTACGTATTCAGCCTGGTGAGAGGATCGTCGAGTGCTTGGCGACGAATGGAGTTGTGGCTGAACAGAAGATTTTTTATCTTCCGTGCCCACCGGTGAAGCACCCTAGTTTTCGGTGATGACACACAATCTGAGCATTGAACCATCAACTGCGATTCACTCTGTAGGTTCAGGAAGCTCATCGCGCTGCCCCGTCATCACTGTCCACGTGAGGGGTGACCGACCAGATAGAGAGGCGCTACCTCTAGTGATACACGGAACATTCAGAGTGCCTACGCCGCATGAACGGAGAAAACAATAAACACACATCCGGTCACTGTTTGCAAGGGCTGCAAGAACAGGGATCAAGTACGCGCTTGTGTTTTTCTCATGGCTGTGAGGTACGCGTTTCAACATCCTACACCATACACCAGAAAACGATATTCACGTTGAAGCGCACCCATGTAGTGTGGATGATCCATCCTAGTGGGGGAGATTTTTTCTGATGTTGACCGACAAGGATCAGTCCAAATTTATTCGCACCAGTGTGTCCGTTTACACAATCTGCAGACGTTTACTTTACTTGTAGCGCCTCGTATGTTGCTATCACACCTTTTGTTGTAATTGTTAAAGCGCGACAAGTTATCGGCTGCACGTCAGCTGTAACTACTGCTGTGTCTCGATCTACAACTATTGATGTTGCTCCCTATGCTTCCGCTCCTCCTCCTCGTACTGCTTCTTCGGCTACGACTGCTCCCACTGCTGCTACCACTGGAGTACTACTGCTTCTGTTGTTGTTCCATTTGCTCCGCATCCTCTCCCCACTGCTTGAACTACTACTATCACTACTGCTATTGCTGCTCCTCTAAGTCCTTATTTCTTCTCTGTATAACTATTAATAGTAACTCGCATATATTGATGTTTCAAAATTGCGCTGTCGGAAGGTCAAATCCGAAAGTCACGGTGAGAACAGGCATGCTGTTTTCGATCTTCTCGGCAACCTGCACGCTCTATGACTAGATGTGCGTTTCGATACAACGCAAATATCACCGACAATTTTCCGAAAAAGACACAATTCGGTGGCATGGTAGACGGGCACGATCGTGCCAGTGAAGGAGCTAAATCGCTAGATGGTTGTACTGGTAAGATTCACTTTTCAAAAGGACAACTCATATTTTCCCCACAGGACTTCGGCGTTTCCCACAGCAAGAGAAAATCGAGGGGAGAAAAAGCTTTCATTCACTCACGCATACGACAGATGCTGTGGTGTCGCCTTGCATATGTAGTGTGATGGATTCGTGAGTTTCTATGCGCTATACGCTATATCCAGTTGCGTTAAACTCTAGCAGGTATGTGTTGTATATTATACGCCAGTAAACGTAAATGAGCCATACCATAAAAATAGCACCCACGTGCAAGCCTGTTCCTGAATGATAAGTGCTGTCAACCCAGGCACTGCCGAATTTGGTTTGATTTTGTCAACTATTGCATACAGATCTAGGCCTTGATATTTCTCATCCGTCCAAGCGTGGCCATTCTATCAGTTTTGTTTGTTTTCGATTGATGCATACAGCTTCTCAAACGGGGAGCATCATCAAGCTTGCACGTGCATCCCCACGGTGGCATGCGTCACTGCTGTCATAAAGACGGATCGAGATCAGTGCGTGATCTCCTGGGGCTCCAGGAGCGAAATTGACCGGTAAATGTAACGGCAAGAATAACGGTCACCGCGTTAATGGCGGGTGCTACGGATTGGTGTCCGAGGTCCAATTCGAGCAGTTACCGACATGGGTTCAACACGGTCCTGCACACGCTCCTAGGCACTCTCTTCTCTCGTAAATCGTTATCAGCAACACAGTACTATCCTAGGTTGTATCGGTATTTCGCGGTCTTCGAAGGATTTCACCTAACGGTATACGACCTTGTCACAAAATAGATAGACCTGGTTCACGCAACGTTTTGAACAGAACGAAGCTCATCTTTCGGGACATTGTCGTCGATGGCGCATGCCTACAGTTCTGAATAAACTGACGCAATGGTGTACCTATCCCCGCAGCACCGTTTTGTTCGTATTCAAAAATGTATTGACTCAAGGTTTCGCAACAACAGCAGGTTTAATGATCGAAAACATATCCGCAGCTGCTGGGATGTATCCTGTTCACATCTTGCCTGGTACAGGAAGGCGTGTTGAGCTTTTCCTCAACCGTGCTGCTGCAGGTTTAAAGCGAGTCAATGACTGACCATGTACATAATATATGCATCTCTACATGAAGGTGTCGTACAGTGAACATCCTGATTTCTGTGATAGTGTTCGGAGCCACCGTACAATGTGGGAGGAATGCACTCACGTCATGCATGGCCGTATTGGTGTGGCCTTCGGCTTGGTATATCGACCAATCAGAGGCTTAGTGCGTCGGCGATCCACGGGCCAAACAGACAAGCACTGTATGAAGTGTAAAACACCGTGGGGTGCCGGAAAAGTCGCTTGAAGGTTGAACTATATCCCACTGAGATAGGGGCTAGGTCATATTTGTGGGGGAGGGAATACATGGTCCGACGTGATCCATTTCAAGTACCATTCAAGCATGTTACCATTTCCGACGACTAAATTACCCCACCGCTGTCACTCCCTCAACCGAAGCAATGCTTCATTTGCGGTTCAATTATACTGGGTACACTATACTCGTAAATACATTAGTTTAGTTCTCATTCGTGTAGTTTTTTCTTGCCCACTTTTAGGTCTCCCAGGCAACAACCATTGGCTATGTGTCTTCGAGATCGCCCTCCATCAGGTTGAAAACGGAACGTGGTACATAGCCAGGTCAAAGATACAGCTTGTTTCGATTCACACTTGCGTGATCTGCCGAGATGTGCGCACTTTGAGCATCAACATCTCCCAATTGTTGCCACCTAGTACTTGTGGCGATGAACATTCCCCGCACGAGACCATCAGTACAGCAAACGAGCGATGACTACCTCAACTACAATCGGCGGGAGTGACAATGATGGTGCCGGCTGACGTGCGTGTGAAGCACCTACTGGACTTGAGCCTCCCGAGTAGGGTCGAATCAATGAAGACGTCCGTCATCAACCACCATCTGTGGGATGAGCCCATATACGTGATTGGCGAGGTGCTGACCACTATCGTTCCGCCACGTCTGCCACCTGGAGTACATGTTGAGGAGACGCTGCGCCGAATCTAATTGCCGTGTATGAGAAAACTCGGTGATGATGACTAGAAATGGTTTTGGGGAAGAGCCGCAAGGTGGGGCCGGCCTTTCGGATACCAGCCGGAATAGACTGTAGAACATGGTGCGCCTCGTGTCGTGGCCGCCTTCACTTCTTTGATTTACAGTCGAAACACTCTTACAGCTACATTATGGAAGGCAGCATCCACTCGAGGACCAGTGTTTCTCGAACAGTCGTGAATGTCGTTCTGCCGAACTCTATACTCGAGGTCGCCTTCGGGCGAACCTTCAACCACTCAAATATCGGTGTTGCTAGGCCTTTCTTTTACTCTGACTGACGTTCGGGCGGAATTTTAATCTGACGATGCTGGTATCCTTTGGCGTGCTTCTTTCCTTAGATGGATATTAGAGCGTTCCTTCAACAAACCGATTGGCGGCATCGTTTAGCCGGCCTCTCCGCTAAAGGTGGAGTTTATATATTCTAACTATCCTCTTGTTGATGTCGTTGGGCCTGCATTTTTCCACTAAATTTTAATCGAGAAAGGTTGCAATCCATAAATCACCGGTGTCGGATAGCCTGAATGCTTTCTCAAACTATGGGTCGGTGCGATTAAACCTTTCACTCGACAGTGTTGTCTGGCCGGCCGCTCTGCAGTCACTCGTGTATAACCTTCAACCGTTCGCCCGGCGACCCTGCGGCGTATAAAGTTTCCCTCCCATATTTATTTCACCGATCGCACAGGTGATGGCTCCTTTCCTTGAGAAAATGTAGTGTTTACCGAATATTTCTATCAGCGGTCAATTGGTCGGCATTTCTGCGCCACCTGGTGTTCGGAAAAAGGTTCGGCCACCCGATAGACGCAACCCTGATGCCAGAGGTCCTCAAGCAGCTGATGCTCGGGAACTACTTCGAACATCGGATATGTGGCCGTCCGCTGCCTCTATCGCTTCGGAGACTACGGATCATAATGGGTTTCAACCATCATATATACGGCCGAGGAAATTTACCGGCCGGACAGCAGAAGCTGGCTTCCTGGCCCAAGTTTGATCATCGCACCGATACGGTCATGTAGCCTGCATACCTCACGAATCTTCGATTGGGTTTTGTTTCAACCAATACGTTCGTACAGTGCGCTCGCCGTCCTTGTTGAGGCACCTGTTGTTGGGGGGTAGATTTGTTTTACAACCCTGTTGTTTGTTTGGAGTGACCACGAAGCTGTGCGCTTTGGAGGTTTCTCTCGCCAGGACATCGAGGAGGCAGTATCGCTTACGTCGTTCAGGGTAATGGAGTTCGGCTCGAAGTTTATGATGAAGCTGGGCACTTTCGAATGTCCTTGTTTTTCGTGCTTAGGAAAATGTTGCTACTCCAAGAAATGTCTACATGGTGTTGTTGATTTGCTGCAGCCGACAGGAGGCGCTTTGTCATTCGACCATACCAGGAAACGTCGAGCATAACGGTTTTAAGTCTTTGTGACTTTCAGGGCTGCGTTTGGTTCCCACCCCAGCAGAAGTTGGTGTGTGCCAACTTCGTAGTAAGGACAATATAATGCCGTCTTGGCTCACACCTTACGCCTATATATCATCGTCAATTGATGGGTCTGTAGTCATGGCTGGCGTGTGCCCCTGGCCCAACCAGTTAACAAAACCAGATGCACCTAAACCAACGTGAAATTTACGAGGTACTGGGGATGCGCATCATTTGCTCTCCATTTTGAGTCTGGCCAGGACTACCATGTATTCTACAGTAAGCAAGCGTCATATATGGCGTATTTGGTTGAGATCGAGGAGGTTCGCCTTTGATCTGGTATACAAGAAGGAAGACACCGATCGAGATTTCAATCTGGTTGTTCATTCTCTACCGTTTCGTCCAGTATACCTGGTAAAAATTCCACGTAATCCGTTCGCTCGCGATTATACCACCCGCGGGTAATATGGTGACTCCAATGCGCCGGGTGATGCGCACGGCTTGAATCCATGTTACGTGGGTAATAATGTCGGCGTAAAGACCGATGCATATAACGGAAGAGGGTCCGGGTCCGAAAAGGTTTCATAATCCCACCAACGTTTACCAACAAGTGCGGAGAACCCCCATACGGGAGGAGGGTAACGGGCTAGCACTGATGATGACAACACACTTACACCATCTCCATAAAATAGGTTACCGTACAAGGTAATTTCGAGCTTCGCCATTGTACGGAGCACGCCATTGTGCGGAGCACGACCCGAAACCAAAAGTTTGCGAAAATCCCAAAACGCATGGCACAGATTAGGCCAAACTACAGATTGGATGGCAGACAGATGACAGCGGTTTTGGACAAAGTCTCACAAAACTCCACCGAACGGACGACGGAGTCATGGCAAAATTCTCTTGATTAACAATCAGCACGGCTAGCCCGGAATTTCACCTGTAACCAAGTTGTGTCAGTAGACGTCTAGCCATTTCTTGTCGATCGGCTTCGAAGCCGCTTTGAATAAATGTGCACCGGGCCGCACGTTCGGGCGAGCGCCGTCCATGCCAACAATTCGCAACCCGTGCACAGTCGTAACCCCAGCCGCGACCCTATTGTTATACCGAGTTTGTTTCACTCTTCCGGTCACAGCTGCCTTCTACGGCCGTTCTCTCATGGGTTGGGCGTATTTCCTCATCTATAGGAATCTACGCCTCGAATCTCATAGGGATGTCGAATGATAAGTGTATGCGAGATTGATTCGACATACTATCCATCAACAAAGTTTGAGAATTTGGTTTTAGCCTCGAAAATAAGCCCCACATCCCTTTCTTCCCCCCCCCCTGCCTACCTCTCTACCATTTTCCTATTCTTCTTTTAATGGCATGCACGATTACAAAGGTCTTGTTCCAACGCTGTTCGACAGGAACATCTTCATCACTGCCACACAAACATTTCTGCATTTCTCACCCGTGCCGGCCATTACGATTGCACCCGCCCGATACTCAGGTCGAGATTTCCGTCCGGACCTGCGCACAAACGGCATGTACCCGTTCAACCTCATGCGGTAGACGTGAACGGTCCACGCAGTACTCCTGCCGTAGTAGCTGCTATGCAAAAGACTGCAAGTAGCTTGTTGAAGAGACCTGGTCTGCCTGATCTATGCCATCGCCTATGTCGGGCAGACTTGATGATATTTATCAGTCTTTGTTTGCCTCGACATTAGCTTGCACGGCGTCTGAATAGGAATTGTTTAGTCTGGGCGCATTTGAAACAGCCGCCGGAATGGGCCTTGACGCAGCAAACGGGGTTGATGTGATAAAAGGGGTCAATCCCCCTCCAGCACTTGGGCAAAGCCCCTAGCCGAACGCCTGAATTTTGTCTCTGCTTTCGCAACATCATCGCCCGTCCTGTGTACGTATCTCAGGTGTTCACCTGCAGAGTTCCATTCTTGCTGTGGTGTCTCGACTCCGTACGTTGACGTGGTTTTAGAAGCTCAAACTTCGATCGAATGATCTGCTACTACGGCTGTTTGCATAGTTTTAACACCCGCTGTAGGCTGAGAGGGTGGCTCTAGACCTAGGTTGTATTCACGCCGTACGAAACTAGCCAGCGTCACATGTGGTATGTGCAACAGGTCCGCCGCCGGCTTTAGCCGCTACAGTGTTCACGTTATAGAACGTACCCGCCGAGTCAGAACTGTGATATTGCAGCACAGGAGACAAAGCGCAACGTCTCCGCGTTAATGGGTGGAGTACGCGTTAGAAGGTGCCTGGTAGGCGTCAGTGAGTTCAGTGGTAATCCTCCTTGTACGTTCTGAATGACGCTACCCCCGTGTGATTAAACTGTTGTGATGTACCGCCTTACCTCCTACGAAGCCCATGTCAAAGGCAGTTTTCGTGAGCGTGGGCGTGAGCGTGAAAGCAATGCTATACTGACCGGCGGTACTACGCAATCGAAACCATGTCGAGCCCACGTTATAGGCACAGCAAGCACAAGAATCGAGGCGCCTGCGCTCGAGTCACTCCGATATGCAGGCAAGTTCAGCCGAAACGAAGAGCCCACTTTCCGCGGAGGGATGTGTTTTGTCTGGTACCGGGAAAAAATCGAAGGTGGAGAACAGTACGACAGTTTTTTCCCTGATGGGCTTGAGCGTCGCTACTGGGGAATGCAGCGCATATGTGTCGAGAACATCTCGTCCAAGGAGTACACTGGCCATCCAAACTGCAAGTGGGCGCCGCCTGCCTTAGCAAGGCTTCCATCAACGGGAAAGAGAAAGAGTCGTGGACGCTGTGCTGAGGCAAGGAGGTACGGTGCTCTTGTACAAGGTCTGCCGGCGAGGTCACCTGAATATCTGGGCGATTGTTTAAGGTCACCTTTGGTGATCTCAGGCGCCGCGCGATCCGACGACGTCTGTATTCACACCCTCGGCAGGGGGTATGGCGGGTGGGCACGGGCAGCAGCATACTGCTTTACTGGTATTTGACGGATGATGATCCACAGATGATCGATTACAAGAGGTCTCATATTGCGTCGATTGAGCCGCTTTTGCAGGCCCCTGAGACATAAAGCACAATGGACGTCGGGACCTCTTGGCGGCGGTAGAGGAAATGGGAGTGGGTGGGGCAAGCTGGGTTTTTTTCCTCAAGTTGTACGAACTCTTTTTTATCCCGTTCGCCACGGTATATATAATGCTCATCAGCCACATCCGCTCGACTGGGTCAAAAGAGGTATAAGGTATAGCGCATAATACGTGGAGGGACACGTATCGTGCCGCACCATCACACCACCATGTCGTTTTGTCACAATCGCCATCGTTACTGCTCAATATGTAACTCGGCTCCCAAACAAAATGCCCACTAATGGAACTAATCCTGCTAACCACTGCCCTTGCTACCGCGGTAATCGTGCTAGCTACTGTTGCCGCCCGACTACAGCAGTAGGGATGAAATTGAGCAGATGTGTAGATATGAGAACCCTAGCAGTCTGCATCACGACGACGTCCACGCGTCAAGCGCCCAGCGAGAGGACAGCTCGTATTTGTTCGGTAAGTACAGTGGAGCGTGAGTCACGAACGACCCGGTTTCCTCATGATACAAATATTTGCAGTCGGTTAGACAGAAGCAGGTGGGGGGATGTGTCGGAGATAAAACTCGATGCAGCCGCGTCCTCAGTTAAGAAACGGAGAGGCAAGGCTTTTTTGTCGAGGAAGGAGAATGCATGCATCCAATCGAATAATCCGAAACATCCTGTAGTGACCCTACAGCTGTAGAATTTAGCCATATGCAGAGCTTGAATATGCCATTTTCTTTCCGGGTGTGTCCCTTCTGACTGTTTCCCCAAAACGCAGCAACATTCGACTACAGTGGCCATGGTTTATGGCAGCCGCGATAAACATGAAAACACTTGGGCCACGTATGCAATACCATACCAGGACTAGGCTTTCGTGCACACACGCGTCTGCGAGGTATCATGGAAACCTCTTCGGGGGTCTCGGCCTAGGAGTGGTATTGGTTTGACAGGAGGGGTTGAATGGTGAAGGCACGGCCGTTCGAGTACCTCTTGTACGTACTCGCAAGTGCTCCTTGGCTCGTGGAGCAGCCAAGGATTTATAAACCCCCTATTGCGTTTGGCGTTGTACGACTATTACGAATAATCCCGTGTTGACTTGAAGAACAGGGACTGGATACTGTAAGCCCGGTGTGGAACGCAAGATATATATATAGAGTAACCGGGCTTCTGCTTAGGGTATTACTAATATCGTTTCCCTTTGATCACCATCTTCGCACGCACGTGCACCTCCAGCGAAGGCAGCCCCGTCGTTCCACAACCTGCCTTGTGTTATCTTCATCATACAATCAAGTGTATCCGAAACAAACAGTCGCTGAGGTCCACCCTGGTGAAGCATAAATGACATCCCCGGGAAAACAACGAGCAGAGACGGGGGAACTGTCTCGGTTACATAGGAAGGAGTTAGTGACTCACGAAAAGAAACCCTTGGGTATCAACTTTGTTGCTGGGGTCGTTGCTTTAAGGAAGTCACAGCGAACCCGATAACATATGTGATACAAATCTCCAGACACCGAGGATCTATACTCGCACTACATCTGATATCGAGGAGAGCTCAGTTTGTCAGCCTTTGGGTACAGACGTCACGTTTTTCGAGTTGGGCTGAACCGAGTAGGGATGGTTGGGTTAGGTTGGCTTGAGTTTGACTGGCATTGACATGCGTGTGACTGTTCTTATCGCCACATACACTGAACAGCTCACGACAATTACAATTATTCACCGTGGCGAGTTCCTAACGAGAGCTTGAAGTACCTTACGACACGTACGTATGCACTACTATTAATAACGCAAAATGTCCTTTTCAAATTACGAGCACCCTGTGCAGTCCGCATAAGGATGTACACAATATCCATGACCTCCGAGGAGCCGCGTGGAGAGCAGTGGCTACGCAGGAATGCGTACCGAGAGTCGATACAATGGTGGTCGCGTTACAAAGGATGTGGCGGACATGCTCGATCCCTTTTAGAACTGGAGTACAGTATCGGCGATAACCCAGTCAAATGATCAGTAGTAGTTTGTCTCCAAAACGGGGAATGCGGTACTAGAAGCGTTACACGGGGATGAGCCCTATGTACAAGTAAGCAGTAGCAGGGCGATGGGGTTGTAGTACTACTGTAGGCACACCCGTTCCTTGTATCACCATGAACGCCAAGAAACGGTCAGAATATCGTCACCGTCCCACTCAGTGCCGTCCAGGTCTAAGGTGTCGACAACTCGTCCACTGAATGTGCTCGACCTACGCAGATAAAGTCTATTTTGTGTCGCCTCTTCCGATGGCGTGGTTGCCCTATCCAGACGAGGGGTATTTCCTTCCGTAATGATCACGATCGACGTTAATGGTGTGAGCTCATGGATGAACCCACAGTGGTAAGATGGAGAGACCCCCGCCCGTACAACAGCAACCATGAGAACGCCCTCAAGTAAATTTCTTACTGAGATGGCATGCGACTCCTAAGTGAGCGGGTTGCACCCACGAGGATGTAAGGTACTTTGTACCGCATTAAGGGCGGAACGGACACCAGCGGGGGGAAGACTGACGAGGGTTTCAGATGGTTGCAGCGCCACATGCACATGCGTAGTCCAGCCGTCACGAATGCTCGGATGGACGAGACAGGGTCGGGTATGGAGTGGTGTTTGAATGCCGCGCAGTTGATGCGGGCGAGAAACATAGCGGAGAAGACACGAAAGACAGGATCAGCGACAGTTTAACCTACGCGAGACTTACGCCTAATGCGAGGATACGAACACCACAAGGGTCGGCGGATTTGGCCCTCTGGAGAGGGACAAGCTCGAGGATCTATTGAAGAGCCACATCGAGGACTCCGATTCACCCGAGTCCAAGCAAGGCTTTCGTAGGTGAGCCAGCATATATCTAGCTATGTGTCTCAAAAGCTCGTGATCCTTAGGTAAGTCATTAGCGTATAGACCACAGACAGTGCCTTAGGTTCCACCATCACCAATTCTGATGGGAAGCGCGAGTTCATCTTCCAAGAATAACAGTAGCCATACTTGTTGCGAAAGTTTCATCTGAACAGAGGGAAGGAGGAGGATGAAACCGAGCTTATCGCCAAAGAGAACCCGCTGGCAGAGATGTACGCCGATAACATGAACAGTGAGCGTATCGGATAAAAATATATTTCGTGTTCTTGCGTTTCATCGTGAGGTGTGATCTTTGGAATGTAGGCAGCAGTATTGGAGCTGATGGTTGGCTATAGTTTCGTAGTATTGTTGGATTGGTAGGTAGTTGGCGCATGTTGTAGTTTGTTGCTTGATGCTAGAATGACGAGCTTAACGTGTGTTTTGGGCAGTAATTCATGGCATCATATAATAGACTTGTCGGTTTCCGACGCGCCACAAGCCACACGCCGCTTGCCTTCAAGAGAACCGCACTGAACACTCAGCTGTTCCGATGATCAAGAAAAAAGCAGAACATAACTGGTGTGTGTGGTATTAGAATTTAGTATCCGATAGCAGTTGCGAGCGGTCATTGTGGTGTCCAAGATTTGTATACACTCGAATTTGTCGTTCGACAAACCCGCCATGGGTTCGGTTTCGTTTTAGGCAGCCACAGGTATGACAGGGGGCCGACGTCCACCGCACAGAGCAGTAACTTATTGTTGTGCAAACCTGTTGAGGTGTCTCCATTGTGTGTAAGTTCTTGGTCAGAGTACTCTAGTTAGCCTTCATTATTGCGGATACTTATCGTTGCCTGACTCAGTCGGATCGTCCCACTTTGCGGATTTGCATCTGCTGTACCCAAATCTGTCGTTTCTCCGTGGTTACGTTCGCAGTCTATTCCGCAGGTGCACAGTCTGTCGCAGACCTAAAAGCAACATAGGCCCTTTCTTTCACCCCGTTGTCGACACATCGTAGACTGCCACTTAGGCTTTATATGGTTTTGGGATGCGGTGCCTGATCCGAAATCTTATTGAGCCTATTTCTGTAGACGTCATTGTACCGACACATACTTGTCGTCTCCGCCCTCGCTTGCAGTCGCTCGTGGACATGATCGTCGCCGTTGAGACAAGAAGATGCTTGCGCGTTATCCGCATGACCAATGTCCTGCGCACAGTTCCGTGCGCGATGAGACAGCCTTTTTCTCTCGCCAAGTTGGCTGCCGTTCGGGTTGCATTGAAGTTGTTGTCTTCCTCAGGAAACAGAAGGTTCTTCGTTCACGTGTGAAACCGGCCTTGCCCGCCCCCCCAAACCCCCTGCGTAATGTCTGGTCTCACTCGAGAAAAATCAGCTAACATCGTCATGAGAAGCAAAAATGACGAGATGTACGCTCGAGCGTGAGCTTTGAAATTCCTCGTGCCAGGAGCACATTATCGAGCGGCATCCAACGTCCCTTGTGCACCGAGTATACGTCGCGTATTCGCTCTTCTGTGGTGCACCATGGTTGGCTGTTATTCGCGTTAGGTGTCGTTGCTAGTCTCGAGAAGACAAGCGCGTTGTCTATACTGGGGCTTGACATCTCTAAAAGACATATTGTTCGTATTGCCTGTCTCGTCCAAAGACCCCCGGTCTGGCTGACCCTGTACATTTGGTTTTCATTGCATGAACCGGACTGCCTACGTATACCTCAATTGGCATAACAGTTGTTGTTCGACGTAGTGCCCGTCGCGCAAGGAGTACAGATTGGTACGAGGGTCGGCGCCTTCCGTATAAGTTTGGGTTTGTGTGCTGTCCACCTGTCGTAGCTCAAACCTTCGGCTTGTTGTTTTGTTTCAGCGGTCGCACCCTGTTTCGGACAAACGTTCCCTATAATGAAGTTAAACTCACTACATGTAGCCATGGTAACCGCGATGCCCAGCGCGAAGTCCGGTGCGGAACGTGACTCCCGCCGTGCCCTTGCTACTTTGCTTTAGTTCCAATAGCCTGCTCACTGTCGCTAGTTTGCCATTGAGACTGTCGTTTGTTCTAGTTATCGCTGCGTCTCTCAGGAATCCGGTCGAAACTTTTCGTGGTATTCGACTACCCCCTCGTCCTCTGGGTTCCATCCCGACGGTGTTGTCCATTGACTCCTAATGTCGCTATCGTTTTTGGCCCGACGTTGATATGTGTGCAGGACTACGTTTCTGTTTGGGGGTGTTTAGGCGTTGTGGGGTAACGGTTACATCATCGCTCAATGTATTACTTAGCGTGGGATTCGACGCTCGCTGTACAGTCGTTTCCCAGATCGTTTTGTACCTTCGCAGTCGGCGACTTTGGCGGTCGCTGGTGTGATGAATCGTTCTTCACCTCCGACCGCCTTTATTTTTTTAGAAATCGTAAATTCGTTAATTACTGGTGGCCACCCTTATCCCGGCCTTACATGTCAGCGTGGGCAACGTTCGCGGGGCCGTTCGTTGTGTATTCGTTTGTTTCTTTGGAATTGGTCAACTCCCGTTTGAGTGGTCGTGATTATTACAGAAGATTTTGTGGCTTGCGTCAAGGCCGAACGTAGGGTGCTGCAGGATTCAAGCCCCCTCGCGCACTGTTATCTTCTCGTCGGCCGAATCATATCACCCCCTGTTCGGCGCTGGTGTGGTAGTGAGTAATTCGCACCTCATAGCGGTCGATTCAGGCGCTGCTGCTAGAGTCTACCGGTTTGCTCGGTGCACAGTCCAGTCCGATGAACGACAACTCTTAGGTTCTCGACGTTCAGTTCGAGTTCGTTGTGTAATTTGCGAAGCCGAACATATTGGCGGTGTCTTTTGGTCGTGATCGTTAAATATATCGGAACACCAATATTTTCGTAAACTCATACTGGAGTATTTCGTCGCTCAAGGTATTCCCTCTGCTGTTGTTTAGGGTCCTGTATTCATGCTCAGCCGATGCAGCCATCAGCAAAGTACCTGCTAGAACTTTCAGTTCCGTTGCACATACTGCAGTTATAAGGACTCAGCAGCCCTCATGTTTCATACTATCAATATATGCTCTTTGATGTGCCTATTGCTGTAGAGACGGTCACAGCCACGTTTGCGCAGTGCCCAGACGGGGCGCGAGAAACGTTTCAAATACATTCGCTGTGACGTTTACCAAATGGATGAGTAATCGATACTGAGTTCCGTGGACCAGTCGAGGGATTGATATTGAGCGCGAAGAGTAAAGTGATCGATACCCATTTCTGAAAGCCACCAGAACGTGATATGGAAAATATGCCGGTTAGCGGCCTACCTTTGCCCCGCCAGGACTGCCTGTGGCCCGTCAAAATGCCATTTGAATACTGTGAATCATGGCTTCTGCGGCTGCTCCTGCCGCAGTTACGCAGCCGCTCGGTCGTTGTTTCACTGCTGTGCTGTTCTTCTGCTGCTGTGGCTCTTGCTATGCCTGCGAAATCATTTTGCCGCTGACTTCGCCTCCTCTCAGAGATGTGCCTTCCCATCTTAGAGCTCAAAACCTGATTAAACATCGTCGGAAGCTGTACGAGTACCGTCTAGTAATCATTTTTTTGTTGGGCATTTGGACGGAGGTCTCCTATCAGCGTAGTTTTTAAACCAAACGTACCAATACACTAGGCTGCTGCTTCTGCTTGCTGCTGCTGGGTTTTCTGCACCAATGTTGTCGTGGGAAGTTCGACTGTTGATTTGCTTGATCAACTGCTGCTACTCAGCTGACTCTTTAGTGGCTGTTTGTATACGAGGTATGGGAGGCGGGCACCGAGCATCTCGTACGTAGTACTATGCAGGGCGGCTTGCTGCCCGACCGAGTTTAGTGCTGCTGCACCCGATGGTGAATTATTGTTTTTTTTGTGTTTCCAGCGTTACCTGCACTTTCACTCAAAATGTTGTTGTTTCATCATGCGCCCCTTATTAGAACTGTCGCACTAACAGGCTCAAGTTGCATACCCGTGGACCTTCAGGCATTACGGGCCTGCGCGGAGCCGCCGGCGGGCGTTCCATCGCCTCGGCAAAGCTCCTATTCTACGTTAAAAAATATGTCTCATGGTTTAAGCCAGGTCCGCCCCCGAAGATACGTGTCACACACCTATAAATGGTGCGTTCCACGATAGAGATGTCTGTCTGTCTGTCTGTCTGTCTGTCTGTCTGTTTGTCTGTCTGTCTGTCTGTCTGTCTGTCTGTCTGTCTGTCT
>JBBMHQ010095183.1:0-10361 GCA_037834295.1 Postelsia palmaeformis | reverse complement strand
CAGCGAGCGACCGCTGCCCAGGTGCAAGCCACGAACACTGTCTATTCGCGTGTTCTACCAGTCTGCCAGCACCGTTCCGTGCGGTATCCACTTGGTAGTCCCACAAGCGCAATCAACCAAACAGTGCCCGCTGCTGCTGTCGAAGTAAACTACGTACTACTGATACACACCCAGCCAAAGAACGCCACCATAACGCCTAATTATATCTACAACAACAAACTGCAGATCATATTGGTTCCCGATTTCTAATAATCTTTTCGTTTCCACCGTTTGTTCCGCTCCATTCTTCTTCGTGAGCGAGCTTATATGCAAAGCGGATTCCGCCCGCTACGCGAAGCGCTTGTATATGTAAAATATATACATCATGTGTATCTGTTTGTCTTTGTCCCATACTTCTTTGAGTTGTTGTTGGTTTTATCCAGCAAGCGCTGATCGAGGCCATGCTTTATATTAGTCGCCTACTGGCACTAGTATGCCTTCTTTGCCAGTTGCGCGTAGAGTGTGTAAATTTCCTGAGCTTTTTCCCGGCGACGTGATTTTTTGTTACTTTTCTTTTTTGTATTTTTTCCTCTGTGATTATGGTTGTTTTCGTTCCACATCAAACGAACCTTTCTTGTGGCGACGGATTATAACATGACGACCATCTAGTAGGGGCTCTAGCTCTGGAGCTGCACCGAAAAAAAAAGGCACGAGGTGCGTGACTATACGAGTAGAGCATATATTTTAGGTTTAACCTGCCGCTTGCGAGCAAAAAAAAAACTCCAACACGGCGGCGGAGGGTCAAACTACATAGCGAAAGTCGCTGACACTTGCAACACCAAGCAGCGGCTGCCGCGTTCCTACTGGCCCACAAAAACAAAAACAATGCCATATTCCTGACACATGCTGTAATACGTCTACTCTATCTACTGCATAGTCTATTGATAGTGTACTGGTAAATACCAATATAATATACCTTACTGGTACAGTACTGTAGTGGGTGGGCGCAATTCGACGCCAGCCGACGAGGGGATGCAAGCACGGTGGAGGGGGGAAGGGAGCTGCTACGTCACCCCGGATCTGAGTCACGACTATTCTCTATAGGAGGGAGAGAACAAATCTAAGCGAAGATAAAATGCGAAGGGGAAAAAAAATAGGTTTCCAACATGAGCTCTACGAGCTGGCTCAGGGATTCCATATTAGATACTTTGATATCAGGAATTACCGCCGTTGTTTTGGTAGGCCCGGAAACTTCGCACACACTTTCCGCGCCCTTATGCCGACTGGGTGTGTAGGGCGTGCATTTAGTTTTCGCCAGTTATCTGGGGTGTTGGGATCTTTTTAAACATTGGGCTTTCTGGGGCCCTAGACCCTACATTTTTTGCGTGAAAAAACAAAGAAAGGCACCCCCCTCTGTCACAACGTTGGCAGAATGACACGGGAGGTGTGTGCACAGTTTTAGGGTCTAATCCCCCAAAAACGCGTGATATTCTGAGTTTTGGTGTAAAAAAAAAGGTGTATTTATCGTTTATTTCGAGTTCTGAGGTGAGGCCATGATTGGTTGTGTGCTTTCATCCTCTGAAACCTTGCTTCGAAGCCCCGGCTCAGACTATTGTTTTTAGGGCTGTGAGTCGGTTCCATTTCACGGCTAATAACTAGTCGCTAGTCCGCGAAGCCGACTAGCTGACTTTAGTCGGTAAGTCGGAAATACGCTATTTGGCTTCATTTTACTCAAGAAAAGCATTCATAATATGACCTAGATTCACATAAGTTTCAAACGAAAAGCACTCGCCAAGGTGGTCCGCGGGCCGATAATGGCCACATCTTCACCGGCGGATCTTCGCCGTCAGCGCTGGCATTGGGTGCGCCAGGGCTGACGCCGTCGGCATCGTCGAGAGAGATGGGCTGTTCCGCCATGTGTGCGTGTGTGTGTGTGGATCTCGCGCTGTGCGATGCAGTGTCACAAGGGCATGGGATGGTATTCGCAGCCCGCAGCGATTCACGTTAAAAGCTGTGCCCCGCATCATGTAAGCCTTCCTACAGTAAAAGGAAACCCAATAAGTCGGAAAGTCGGCACCTCCGTTTCACGACTGACTATGAGTCCAACTAATACCTAGTCGGCGACTTAAGTCGTGACGACTCACGGCCCTAGAAATAACGGTTCAATTTGAACAACATAGTATATACGTACACTTCGTACCGCGTAGAAGAGGACTCTGAACAGGTGCGAACTACGAACTCGTACATACGAATATTAATATTAATATTAAAAAGTATAAACTTATGTCGCCACGATAGACGACTGAGCTTGTTGTTGATTTTTCTTGCATACGTGGCAACGTAGTATTTCTGTGGTGTAGCTTTGTGACCACATAACTTGTACCTGGTATATCTTCTAGGATCGAAGAATCGGCACGGACACTGGTTGTGCTGGATGTCGTCGGGTATACAGCAGTAGAAAGAGAAAGAACGGTTCAATGTGAAGAACACACACAGGTATTAAGCAGGTATGGAACTCGCGCAGCATGATACCTGGTATTTGTAATCATCGTCAACTTATGTGCGTAAGTGGCTGGTGGTTCGTTTATACAGCAAACTTTCGATATTAATAATAATATTATAAAATAGTGGACGGCGATATACGTACGTGTTGTTGTTGCGGTCGTCTCATCGTGCGTCATATTTTGTTTCACTGTTGTTGTTCGGTCACATGACAGAAAGCAGGCCCTGTGCGAAGACTACAGCTTGCTGCTGCTTCGTGTAGGATCATACTGACTCACGCCTAGCTCCTGTGTGTGTTCTTGCCATTAAGCTCCTATAAATAAAGCCTATCGAGTACGTCGAGTAGGAAAAAAAAACACAAATAAAAACCCCAGGAAACAAAATGCACTTTCGCATGACTAACAATGACTAATGATTGCGGCGTGGTGGGCAGTTTCGATAATCGATTTGTGAATAATAATATCGAACTTTCGATATATCGTGTATCTATGGCTATTAATGGTGGTAGAAGAATGTGTTTTGCCTTATTAATACCTAACTCAACTCGAACCCCTGTGCTTTTTTATGCTGAACGAAAGCTTCGGTGCATAATATCAAAGATCGAATTCGTATCGATTCGTTTGTTTGTGTTGAAATAGGTATCGTATCGAACTCGACTCCGATATTAAATACCCGATATCTGACGCTGATGTCCGATATCTGATATCCTGGCAATGACGAACGACGGGTTAACGCGTTTCTTTCACGGCCGCGAGGTTGTCCGTGGCTCTGAGCCCCAAGCCGCTCAATCAGCGTCGCCTTGGACATTTGTGGGCAATCCTGCGGGGTGTTCTTTTCGCTTAGATATCTAACTGTTCCGGCAAACTATAAATACCTTACATGGGTGTGCCCGAACCTTTCCAAGCGCAACGACCAACAGCAGTAGCACCAACCCGAGCAGGCCTCTCTCTGGCCAGGGTCAGCGTTAGGGTCAGAATTCCGGGTTGGGGTGGTGGCCGCCGTTGGCCGAAGCCGAAGATCATATCACAATCGGGAAAATCTCCCCGACCGTTTCGCGGCAAAAGTCCACCACGTACGTACCTCGTGAGTCTGCTGTACTGCTGTGATACAGCATAATTTTATTCGGGCACGGCTGAGGAAAATCGTTTGAACGGGGAGATTTACGCCAGCTGTGCGGAGTGTTGCCAGCTCTCGGTGTGGCAGCTGCGGTGTGTCCTACTACTGCTGTGGCTTGCTGCGGCTGGGATTTTCGGAGATAGAGGTTGCTGTCACGAGTCCGGGTGCGTTGGTGGCACACCTAGGTCCACCCAGCCACCGCTAAACCCGTTAAGCTTCCCGTCGCCCATGGCCCATGGCGCCACACCCCACTGGCCACTGGCCACCTTTGTACTTCCCCTCCAAGCGAACGCCAAAGTGTGTGATTCATGGAAAGGACGTAAAATATTTGAAGTCTCTTTTACCAGCAGTAAAGGTGCTCCGTCTCCAAAAGGATGTGTGGTCAATGGTAAAATGATTAACGAAAGCAACAAATAAGGACGCCCCCCCCCCCTCGCTTGTCGGTGAGTGGTCGCCCCTGTCGACTGTCGGACTGCGCTTCACGGCTGATTTGGGTGCCGTTTTCGACCCGCTTCACCTCCAAGAACGACCCCCCCCGCGCCTCAGCAATACCTAGCTGCTGGTATACACCTGTTAATAGTAGGCGGCAGCGGTCAAGCATTTTCTTTTTGGTCGAGGAAGCTCGCGGCTTATTCTGGTGATGACGTTGGGCATGGGCTCTTGAATCCTACCATGTAGGATTTAGACAGGGCGCTTCTTGCTGAGCACAATTGCGGGTATCCATGTCATATACACGTACAAGCAGTGTCGCTATAAATTATTGACGTTAGGGAAAAACTCAGTCTCAAAACCTTCAAGTACCACACGTGTCGCGTGCTTCTGTTGTAAACATTTGTAATACGTGTATATAGCGTTGCTTATTTGAACATGTTGCAGTGATGACTGCTGCTATCTCTCGTCCACGCTTATGCCCAAGTAAGTCCGCTTTTCCGCTGGGGAAGGCGCTGTCGCCGGTCGTCCTCAAGAAGTTTTTGTGTATGTCTGAGCTGGTGTGTTATCTCACTGTGTGCTCTCTGTGTGTGCGCGCAGCAGCCGCGTTGATGAGTCCGTCCGTGGGTCCGTGCCCGGTGGTTGAGTTTGGTGTTGTGTGATCGCTACATCGTGCCATCCAACTTTTTAGTTGAGCTGGCCACTGGAACAGCAGTATGTACTGGCAGTAGTGGGTTAGTGATTGACCTGCTGGCCAGTATATTCGCCAGCAGTTTTTATCGTACGTACACCCAAGAAGCACGCCATATTATAGTACGGGAGCCCACTAAAAGGGCTGGCTCCCTGGAGGACAGAGGAGAGAGGAGAGAGAGGAGACGGTATACTGCTGCAATCCAGTGTACTGATCAATTTTGTGGATAGTATAATCGCTTCTGACTGAGTCAGCCAGTGCTGAGCTCTGTAAAAAATCGAGATTACTACGCGAAGTAAATTCACACTATTGACTCAAGGCATTCCTTGATCGATTTCACCCAGCCGATTTTTAGATTCCGTAATGTTATTGTCACTAGGGAGGTATGGTGCCGAGTGTCACGTGTCATATGATGGTCAGTTTCGGGGGAAAATTGTCCAATATGCGGGAGGCTTTGGGGATTTCCACGTACCGGTAGTCGAGAGGTCTCCATAGACATGATCGCTCGGCACTATATCCAGCAGCAGTGTTGAGCGTTGGCGCTCTCTTCCCGTTGTCTCTTATTACGGGGCACCGCATTAAGAAGGACCTACGGTATACACACACCCTATATATTTCCCCACTTTTACTAACAGTACTTGGTCCTATTAACTATGGTTGGTTCCCCGGAATAGCAGCACACCAGCGTGGCGATCACGATGTTGCTGTCTTGGCGTGATATCTTGCAATATATACGGTCACTCGATTTTGTCAACAATACAGCAGTCACTCTATGTTGGCAACAATGCACGGGACTGCACCACTGAAACGGTTGGGTGCTGCACGGTACGCCGGCGGCCTGGAAATAACAAGAATGATTCATACTATTTCGGGAGACCATATTGGATAGGACCAACGCGAATCACACAAACCTACATATTTCGCTTTTTTTACGAAAATATTTGGTCCTATTGTATTTTCTGTGGCCCCCTGTGCTCATATTAGTTACTTTGATTTTACCCCCCACTTTTAATCATCACGAGCACAAATAAAATTGTAGCTCCTCTGCTGTTCGATGTTACATTTATTGACAAACCCGGAGAGGGGGGCACGAAACCCCTTTTTTTTTGGGGGGGGGGGGGGAAGACGCCTTACCGTATTTCTTGACAACACTGACAACGTACGTGAAAAAAAAATCTCGAGAGGGGTCCGGACTTTTTTGGCGCTTTCGAAAGTGGAATCTCGCATGGCACTTTTACTGAGCGAAAAGTAAAATTCGTTCAAGACAGTAGCCAAGTTCAAGTTTTGCTCAATTCCCCGGTCTGTTGCCTTGAAATAGCCTTGTAGACTTACACGTCCCGGTAGATCGAAACACTATGCAAGTACTGCTGTAAACATTTACCGCTATAACGGGGAGGCATAGCAAATAGGACCAAGTAGTGCTAGTAAAAATAGTTAGTATATAGGTTTCGGTGCACCACAGGTCCTATTAATTATGGTCCGCGTGATAGGACTGCAGCCCCGTTCTGGTGATAGACTACTTGAACTTTGAATGGTCCGTCCCCAAAGCGGGGCCGTAGTACTAAAGGAGTTAGAAGTACCAGAAGAAGTACCAGGCACGCCAATTGGTGCTTTGAGAGTGCATGGCATCATGGTTCATTGACAGCAGTAAAAATGGTTGTTCGATAGGAATTTGCATTGGAAAACTGTCCGTGGAAGTAGCTCATTTTTTAGTTCTGTACTTGTAATGGTTAGCAGGTATGTTATACTGCTGTACTGCTGTAGTCTATCGGTGCGTGGTTGAACGTTTTATGTTCCAGGACTGCAGTCCCACCTTGGTGACAAACTACTTGGATTTAAAGTGGTTTGTCCCCAAAACGAGACTGCAGTTTTTGTCCTGAAGGGGTCGACAAAACTGCAGTAGTACTGGGAGGGAGCACAGCAATCAGGACCAAATATGCTTCGACAAAATACTGGAATATACCTCCGAGTATAGGTTTTATGTGTATGATGGGTCCTGATTTCTTTGGGCATCCGTAAGAGTCATGAGTGGCCGCAGCATTCTACCGACCATTTCCAGCTGCGAGAGAGCATCACGCCTCGTCTATCACCGGGAGTGTACGAACGTCACCGCGTTTTACAGCTGTCACGGACAGGTAGATGCCGATTTCAGCTGAATGCCATTACCGCCACCTCGAATCTCGCGAGTAAGTTACAAGCAGGGGATACGTCCTTATCATCCCCGCCTGAAGAAAATCGTCGAAATATCTACTGAACACGAGCAAAGAGCTTCTGTTGTGTCACCCACACGCAGACAACTGCAGGGCTTTTCGCGGGTCATGTTAACCCTCACGGGTCGGGTCGGGTCGGGTTAGCTGACCCGAGATTCCAATGTCTCTTGACCCGGCCCGACCTGAACCGTAAGATCTTGAATACATCCCGACCCGACCGGACCCGGTCCGCCAGCTTCCGTTCGACCCGTGACAATACGGTTCATGTCGCGGGTCGGCCCATCTCAACCTGCGAGACCATTTCTCTCGACCCGCAGATCCGACCCGTACACTTTGAAACGAGTTAATCTTCATTTTTTGTACGTGCCCAACAGCAGTAGTAAAATTGTGGCCTGGCTGACGGGGATATTGGTGGATGCGGACATGGACATGCGTATTTTATATTCGACGTTGTTTTCTTATGTTTGATTCTGATAACAAATACCGGTATTTCGTTGTCTCCACGAGGAGACCTTCTGGGGAGCAAGCGGGAAGTTTTCGAACCGTCGGATCCGCTGGCCGGACGTGCGGGTTGGACCCACGGGTCGGCAGACAACAACTGGCGGGTTATATGCTGGCCCGACTCGCGAGTAATCCGTTTTTTTGCGGGTCATGACATGACCCGACCCGACCCGTGAGCTTTCCGTCACCTCTTGACCCGACCCGACCCGACCCGACCCGACCGTGGAATATGATGAACCCATGACTCGACCTGACCCGACCAGTAAGATTGAAAAACTCTTGACCGGACCTGGCCAGACCCGCGAGGATTGAGCACCTATCGACCCGACCCGACCCGACGCGACCCGTGATATTTTGAACGCTTCTTGACCCGACCAAGGGTTCAGGTCATGACCCGGGAACAGCCATGTCTTGTTGAATAAATATATACCAGGCACAGACGACTTCTTACAGAGAGGGAGAACGCAGACAGGGCCTGTGTCCGCAGTACATTTTTTTGTGTTCGTGATGGTGAAGGTTGAAGTCATGCCAAAGCAGTACAGGTGCAATAGACATCCTGAAAAACAGGTGCTGAAGAGCGTGCTATTCTAGCTATTGATGGATTAATAGAGTTTCCAGTAAAGGCATAATTACAGGGGTCTCCAATGCATGTGGAGGTGTTTTTCATCAAGAATATATATATGCTTTTTATTGCCGCAAAAAAAACACGGAACCTCTCACGGGTTTCGTCACCGGTATTTACCGCTGTAGGGGTAGCGTTCATGCCTTGCCTGTTACGCGTTCAAGCAGAACTTTGATTATCTCTGATGAAGCTGATGAGAGGACGAGATATGTACAATACCCTGGTGTTGTTGTGCGCACGTACTTCTCTCCATGAACGTAGCGAAAGAAAGAAAACGTTTAGACTGCTCTCTCCTTTCTCCTTTCTCCTCTCTCTCTTTCTCTCTCTCTCTCTCTCTCTCTCTCTCTTGCACATATAATTTTTTTCACTGGTGTATTTATTCTGGACGTACGCACTACTTCTCTTCGTGAGCGTAAAAACAAAAACAAAAACGCTTAGACTCCTCTCTCTCTCTTGCACATATGGTAGATTTTTGTTTGAAGAAAGAAGAAAAAACAAAGAAACTTATCGACTTGTTTCTCAAAAACTCATGGGATGGCAAGCTTAGAGCTTGGTGTCATGCTATGATATGAGTACGTATGATACATGCCGCACATATATATAAGGTCTGTGTAGAGGAGAGACGCCCAGGGGAATATCTATCGATATGGGTGGTGCGGACCTTTCCGCCTCCATCCCAAACCACCCGGATCTGATCCCACCCTCATCCTCCTCCCATCCAGGGAAAAATCGAGCTACAGGTGTAGTAGGTGGTGCGGACCTTTCCGCCCTCATCCCAACCCACCCGGACCTGATCCCACTCTTATCGTCGTCATCCCACACAGGACCTGATCCCACCCACAAGGCTTGAGAGTATAACGAGCTCTTAGCCCTTATATAGGAGTGCAGTCTTTTTAGATTAGTTTTGGAGATAAACCACTTGAAATTTGATTGGTTTAGACCCGAAACGGACCTGCGGTACTAAGAGGGTTGAAAGCCGCCGGCGTCCCACTAGCCACCGTGACCACACCCCCGCAGACACACAACGCCCACGGATATATATATCTATAAATATATAAGCATATATATTTTGAATGGAAAAATAAAAAGGACGAGCTCGCATATACTGCAATAGCTGAAATCGAACGCGGGTGCCACGTACGACCGATGGAAGGTATCGGTTATAACCCCGCCGCTCCGGCACAATGAATTCCCCCCGGATCTCCGCCCCCCGGCGCCGTCTCTGGTATGATATTGTCCGCCAACCCCCCGCCACCGCTGTGTACATATTTGAACATGAACAACAAACAACTAAAGACAGATGATGTGAGATCGTTTTTTTTCTCGAAACTCTTATTTTTGGACGCTACTGCCAGTACACTGCTATTACAGTATTAATAATATATCATTATTACAGCAGTACCAGGTACATATTTAATATTACAGCAGTATCTATTGTGTGATACTGACGGTGTATCATGTGTTGAATTTTTTTTTTGCTGCAGTCAGGTTGCTCTGCTGCCGTTGACTGTACATAAAGCAGCAGTGGGTATATAACCTCAACATGCATGCATGATAATCGTATGAATTCTTTACATTTTCACGCTCTACCGGCCCCGTCCTTGTCGTGATATAAGGCATGCCGTGATCATTTCCTGAGAGGCGCCGCAAGGTACGAACTGCCGGAGTGAATATATTGAAAACCGGTGTGCTGTGTTATAGTTTGGGAGGAAAACACCCTTTCTCAAATATGGAATCTAGCCTCGGGCCAGTATCCCGATTTTATTTCATTCTCTTTTTTTCTTCCCCCCCACATCCCATTTAGTTTGTGTTTGGCGTTTCCCTTCCCTGCTCCCTTACATACTAGTCGTAAATCAGTCCAGGGGTAAGGTACTTGAGTGGGCTCTCCCCCCTCCCCCCCCCTGCACCGGAAATTATTTCAACTCATTGAAGGTGTCATCCATATGCAAGTCCGCCTCACAAGCGATTATTTGTAGGTTGCAGCTCTCACCCTTCATGCGACTCGCCAGACACCTCACGGCGCTTCGCGCTCGGTGCGAGCAATGCCTGCCTGGTCGGTGAAAACCCGACATGCTCCGTCCAGGCATTGTGGGGATGCGAGGGTCTATGGCCACACGACTACGGCCATGCATGAGATCGAGTACGTATCTCCTATCGAGTACACCCCCCCCCCATTGGCGTCGTTTGGCAACGACACTGTAAAACATGCCGCTTACTACGTGAGCTAGACAAACAGGGTACCGTTTTTTCTTCTTTTTTGTTTTGGCGGTCACCGACAGCTGGTTGTCTAGTTAGATCATTTGTGCGAGGT
>JBBMHQ010095172.1:0-10361 GCA_037834295.1 Postelsia palmaeformis | reverse complement strand
GCCGCACGGCTGGTGGATGCGGGGCGGAGTGTCTAGCCGAGGTGTGATGAAGGCTCTGGTATCGAACAATATTTCTCCGAGGAAATCAACAACAAAAATATGATTTACAATCGCGTGCTCACTAACCTCAGTCTCCCTCCCTCTCAAACCACAGGCTGACTACGACACCGCCTGGTTCAACATGCCGGAAAGTATATTCTCGTCCTTTTCAGCCCTTGTCAATCTCACCTTCGAGTTTCGCTGCTGGTTGTGGGACAAGTTCCCGCAAATTACCACCTTTGACGGCTGCAAAAAGGTGGACTGCAACTTTGTTTCGAAGGATCAGGTGGCTGCGTCGAGACCTGACCAATCCGTCGACACCGACCGCCTGCTGATTCGTCTAAAGTTGAGCGTGCTGTATGCATTTTATTTTTTGTGGCGTTCCCATCACGTTTGTGGCCGGCGCGAGGGAGACGATTGGGAATTCTCCGGCGTGGGTGTCGCCGGAACTCCGGGTGTCGGAGCGCTTCCAAAAGTCACAGCGGGGTGTGTCACAGGACGAAATCGTCGACGACGACTTCCTCAAAAGTGGTAACGGCGCTCTCCTTATCGAGCTGCTGGGACAGAAGAAGATGGGAGTGAACAATGTGTCTGCAATGAACAGTGCGGAACCTAAGAAGCTCATCAAGGCCTGTTGGCTCGATGGTGGCATCGCCAGGTGAGTGCATCACGGTTTATCTATAACCTTTTCCACTCCGAGAGATAAAATGGACGGAGTCGTAATGATAAAGCTGGACGTTTCCGGGATAAACTTACAACAAGTAGTTGGATTATACGGCAAACTTAGTCAAGTTTGGAAAGACCTGTTGTTGGGTTGTCGTCGGGCGAAACGTAGCCTTCAAGAAATAGAACCCTCTCGTACATCGTATATATATCATGTTTTCGTTCTTCGGGCTTGAGTGTTTAAGGCGAAAATACCGATAATTTGAAACGGCCTCACCAGCATGGTGTACGCTGAGACCAACATATGTAGCGAAACACAGCTTTGGTCGGCAGGAACTGCCTGGACGTGACATGCCCTTTTGAGTCGGAGGAACAGTGAAGGAAACCGAAACGCTCCTCGAAGTACACGCCTAAGATTTCAAGCGCTTTTTGGGTAGTTGTTGTTTTCGTTTGTCTGTAGCCCTAATGTTTTTTTGGCGCTAAAACAAACACTTCTTCGGACTGCTCGTGAGAATTGAGGCTTGAAAAAAAGACATCTTGGACCGAAACGTGTCCACCAACTAGCAACGTGGAAAATATGTCAAACAACAACTACGAGGAGATTGAAAAAAAATCCACAACCCTCTCCAAACAGTTCGGAGGCCATCCTGACGAGTATAGTCGTGCATTTTCTGTATTATCGGCGTCTTCGCAAACCATATCGTAGCTGATGACCTTCGTTTTGGTGCATTGTCATCCAAACGCCAAGGCGATTGTTGTATTCCCGCCGCATGATGTATCAATTTCACAGTGCCGGAAACGTAACCGTATAACGTAACAGCCGATACTGATTACCTCGTCCTCTCTGCTCTTCTGCCCTGCTGCGCACCAAATATGTTTGGCTGTTGACATATGGTACGCAGATTCTCGACGAAGGAGCCCCTGATTGACATTCTTCAAAAAGGTTCACTCGTGTTGACACTCAGACGGGAATCCACACCGCGGCTTCTGTTCGAAAATGTTCATGAGCCGAGATCAGGGGGTGACAAAAGGCGTGTTTGCCGGCTCTCCACCAGCGAAGGTTGTGACCATGACGAAGGTGATGATGTCCCCGGAGAGTGCAAGGGAAATGAGCAACATGGTCCGCGCTATCAAGGTGAAAATGCCATATTTGTTAGTGCGTTCTCCAAAGGTCAGCTATATCATGCAAGTGGGCTCTGCTTTGGGAGGGCACTCGATTGGTGTCGCCGTTTTTGCATCTACCAGGTATTGTTGTTGAAAACAAAGCCCGGCGGAACAGTGGTCGCAAGCCAATCGTCGCCGTTTATGATAAAACAGAGTCAAGTTTATTGTCATACACTGTAATTTTTGTGTCTTTGCCTATGATCTCTCGCGTACGTTTCACAGCCCGTTGTTTTTCAGACAGCCGGAGTGAAATAGAGAAATCTCTCGATCGTTCCGATTCGGCGGAACGAGACCGACAACAAACACAAATCGCAAATATCGAGATACTGCCGGGTCCCCGATCTGTAATGTCGCCTATCCCCCAAAAACCTCTGGCATTTGACTCAGGATGACCCCTGCGCTCTGTACTAACAGTATTACAGTTTGTTAGCTGAGAGGAGCAAGCTGGCATACGGCTACGTTGTCGATACTCAGTTCTATATAAATTTGAAAACTAATAAAATATTTGGATTTACGTGGATGTAACTGAGGGCGTACCCTCCCAACTGCTGTGCCCAATGCATCCATGCGGTCAATCGTGCATGATAGCGGCACCTTGTGAACCAACAGGTTCTTACGGGACCCCTGCGTGGTTTGAAGCTTACCCAAGTAGCTGACACTATCATGGCACAGCCAAAATAGTTGGAAGTATTTTTCCTCGTTTCTTTACCCTTGCGAATAAAGTCTTGTGTAGTATGACCTTCCATGATACACTGCCGATCATGATAGTAGCGCCCCCGCGACAGTTCCCGGCATATTTTTGTGATGGATCCGATGCCTTCTTCGTTTCAAAAAGAGACTCGTAAATCTGCGCTACCTTTCACTGATACATGTATATTTTTTCAGGCAGCCTAAACAATGTACGTCGACGACGGTGGGGAGTCGGACTTACTTGCGGCACTGAACGGACAGTCCGCCGCGTCTTACATGGCCACAGCAAAGTGTATAGACAACACCAAAACCACGACAAAAATTTTTTATACCGCTGATGAATCTCGTTTGGTGATGCACACGAGGCAATAGGCTTTCCGTTGCATGAGATGACCTAAGCAAACCCTAGAGACCACAACGAGCGGGGTGTGTTGCTCGGTCAATACAGTGTACTCATACCGGTTTTCGGTAGGGAGGCATGGTGTATCAATGTTGTACCAGAAGCAGTATTGGGGCTGTAAAAAGTGTAAGAAAAGGTAAAATAGTAGAAAGCACTACATGTACGTTGTCGAGTGGAGGGGACGAACGCGCCGTTCCGTATAGTAGGTGTTGAAGTTGTGGGGAGGCAGAAAAAAGGTCGCTTTAGCGAGGCAATTTCAGTCACTAACCGAACTGAGCTGACCCCCCCCCCCCCTAACGTTTCGTTCAAAATTGCTGGCCGTCTGCCATCATCCAGCAATGGCCAGATCTTGCGGTATATGATGCTGGATGCCTACCTGTGCCACACCTCGAACGAGATTGCCCGGTGGCTCTGAAGGACAGGGGTAGACCCCCTCGCCTTGGTGACGGAGAACTAAGGGGGGGGGGGCGACGAAGGGAGAGGAGAGAGTATATACCAGAAAGGACGAAGCGAACAGCCGTGTGGCGTTCGGAACGTCGAACCCAAGCGCCGGCGTATTTGCACTCCTACCATGGCTCACCTGGCCAGCAACAGCAAGAGTGCCAGCGCAGACGTACCGAGTTGTATTTTCACCGGCCGAACCCGAGCTCGACGGCGCCTCCGACGTATATGCCCTCAAAAGTGCGTCCGTGCCCACGCGCGTGCAAAGCCAGTTAAACGTTCACGACCTTTTGTGTGCGACCGGCGAGTATCTGAGGTCAGTAGCCACACTCTGCAACCTGGCGGCCACCAGGGCTGCTGCAGCCCTATACCGAGAAGGTGTAAGGGTTCCCTCGATGTTCGAGGTGCTAGTGCTCATCTACCACTCGCACCGAAGAGCAGTCGAAGACGGAGCACGAGCGTCAGTGCTTGGGGCGGACGGGTGGGTTCTTCAGGTCGATTTGCCGGCCCAGGTACCGCTCCCAAATGAGGGTGAAGACGGGACCATTGATTCCGTCAACTACGAGGCTGCCGCCGAATGCTGGGGAGTGCTGCTGGTAGTTGCGGTTGGAGCCAGGAATGGGAAGCGGCCTGCTTTACCCAAGATGGACGGCCTCGACGTTGTGGACAACAAAACTACCAAAGTGTTTCCCTCGGTCCTGGAAAGATTGCAAGCATACTCTCAGGTGAGTACATCCGCGGATGGGAAGGGAGTCCGAGAAATCGACTGTTGATATAGTCTGTCATTGTGTGGATGTAATGCGTTGGCAGTTTTTACCGAGGGGGGGCAAGTTTACTAAGCGTGATACGGTGATTCCATGCGTGCAGCCGTTGGCACCGCCACAAGAAAAAGGGGGAATGGTAGTGCGGTTGAATCCCGGTTTCGCATCTGCGTGTGGTCCAATTTCTTTGATACCACCTGTTCTCCTTTGAACTCAGGCCGCACGAGGCCGGAAAAAAAACTCGCTGATTGTCATGTATTTGTCGTGCCTATCTCCTGCGTAGTCGCAAGTTTCGTCGTAACTTACCCCCCAAGTCGTACGTTGTGGTGGTCGAACAGATGGTCACCTCACCTCACTGTCCCCCGATGTTCTTCCCAACCTCAGGTTAGTCTTGAAATGGAGAGGAGGAATAGTGACGCTCCCACCCACCCCCACTCGTTGTTGAGAGCGTGTCGCACTTAGTGCCACGGTTGCCTAGTCGCCCGGTCCTTCATGTGTCGCGTGATTTGTACCGGTTCAGTAGAGGTACGAATATTTTTTGAAAATGAAAAATTCCTACCGCCGCGATAGATACAGGTACGAATATCAACGCTGGCTGTTTTTTTACAATTTAGTCAACCCTGAAATTTCGCACGCCTGTTTACGAGCCCCTCTCAAGGTCAGCGGTTGTTATTGTTTGCTGAAATTCCTCTGCAGTTCGATCATTTGTACATATATTCAAAGAATATGAGAGGCACGTTAGATCCCAACTCTCAGCCATAAGCAAGAAGGGAAATACGTCGGTCAGACGTCCGACGCAAAAACAAAGAATACGCGTCGTCACTGGTATCTTTTATAGCTGGAATAGTGCGCCAATGCTGCACTGGCTCGTTTGCTGTAGTGAGCACTATTAATAGAGCACTCGGCATCTCCGACGATGCAGTTTGCGAACCATTTAACTACGGAAGCTTTTTTCAGGCTTGGAAGAAGTGCCCACCCAGTTTTGGCAGGAAGGGCAAGAGAGGAAGAGATCGCTTCTGCGAAAATCGACGAAAACCAACGAGCTTCCACAGCTGATTCAATGGTGTTATTATGAAGTCCTGTACCGGGTGTAGGGGGGGGGGGCGGAAAGTAAAAGTGATGATAAGCAAAGTTATATTTGCAAAGAGAAACGGGATAAACTATGGGCGTTGTATGTATCATACCTATTACTGATCCTGCTCTGTCAGTTATTCGAGTGTTGGCACGCCACTTTCTACAGGTATGCGTTGGAGTACCTTGAAGAAGTTCAAAACAAAATAAGTAGAAAGCAAAAGAGTTTTTTTGCAAAAAACCGGACTCAGTCGAATGTATAGAAGGACAGTATCGAGTCGGCACATATTATCACCCTTGGCGCCAGCCCTTAACACTAAAAACAGAAAAGTCCATTATATCCTCTTTCGCTGTGCGTTATGATCACCATACCGGATGTATTACATTCGAGGCGATAATTGTTGGGGCGGGGCCGGTCAACAAGCACGCGGAATAATTGGCAGGCCTGTATGTCATGTCGTTTTGCTCATCGGGGGCTAACTTGAAGATATACCCATTTACCAACGGAAGACAAACATTCCGTGGATTCCGCAAGGGTGCCAGCATGTTCGGGTAAGGTATGGGTGCCTGATGCCTAACTACCATGACCATGTGAACGAGACGACGACGTTTGTCAGTTCAAATAGAGGGTTTAGAAAAGCTAAACTGTCACGGGTATCGTGCCTGGCAAGGGAACCCTCCGTATACATGGGAAGACATGCACATTATGTGTTCGGCGTCTGAAACCACTACGCCGACAGCGTTCAGCAGATAGGATTTGGTTTCTCGGGACGTGAAACACCCGGAGTACGCAGAAAGCTTTTCCTGTTGGCAGTGCGTATGTAAATCATTCGCAGAGTCATCATTGTGCGTTATTTTTGCGTCGCGTATGCACGAATCGTGGGTGTTTACACAACAAGTCCAACCCCGAGATTATCGCCAATCTCGCCAAGGATAAGGAAGCAGTAATCGGTTGCTCGGGACGTGGAACACCCGGAATACGCAGAAAGCGCTTCTTGTTGGCAGTGGGTATTTCAATCATTTGCAGAGTCAACTCTGTGCGTTATTTTAGCGCCACGTATGCACGAATCGTGGGTGTTTGCAGGAGGGGTTGAGGCAATTGGTCGCACAGGAGGCTGCTCGAAACGGAGCAAGAAAGGTTGCTTAACGTGGGAATTGAATTTGAAACAGCAGTGTTCGGTACACGCTTCATTCAAAAACTGAGTTTTTTCAGGGCATGGGACGGGATAAGAAAGGACTAGCCCTTTAATCTTTCAGGCTTGCTGCAAACTGCAGTTCATTGTTCTTTTAGGCAGCGGACATTCCTGTTTATTCTTCGAAACTATATATTTTTGTTTTTCGACCACTTTCATCACCAGTGAAATTTCCCCCGCTAGTACCATAAGCACAAGCAGTAAAATAGAAGATCCTTCGTTGGATATTTGTAAGCAGTAATCAACAGGATTCTTTGTGGTAAAGGCACAAGACCCGTTGTCTGAGGGGGGTGGTGATGGTCAGTGTTGTCAAAAGAAGAAGCCCCGTGCCGGACATGGTTTCGCGCACAGCCTTCTCGCGTACAGCCTTCTCGGCCGCCGGCCCTAGATTAACCGCTTTTGCGATGTGGTGTCCTTGTGAAATTGGAACTGGAGTGGGCCACGTAGAGCATCCACAGGGCTATAAAGGTCTGAGTATATGACTGGCGTGTCGTGCTCGATGCTGACGGGAGCATCAACAACATGAAGGTTTTCCGTTGGAGTCGAACGGGTGAGGGCTGGCTGTCGCGGTCATCTGGGCCTTCGCGTTGTCCGATCCGGGCTGTGGGCAACAGGGGGCAAGCAGGGATGTCAGGACGGGCGTTGGTTCCCATCGTCTGTTACACAGCAACATGGTACGCGTTGATTGTGGCTGACCTGGATGATGCCAACGCGAGAATATGTGGGTTTTCGCTATTTTCGCTCTTCATAAATACATAAGAAGTAATCAATGCTGAACAAGGTTCAGTTCGAGCCGAAAAAACAAAACAATCATCATTAAAGAAATATCCCAGACAACTATTTTTGGTGAGCGTTTATGAAGTAGAACTTCCGAGCTTGAGCGACAAATTTGTCACCGCCATTCCAACGCGGGAGTATACCATGATATAAAAACAATACACGAGCATCGCGGTGGCATATTTTGGTCCGATAAAATGTAATGGTGGGCGCGCTTCCCGGCGCTAAAACCCCGAGAATTATTGTGGTAGCCAATTCCCGCGAGAACCATTCCTGTCGTGGCCGGTTCATGCAGGAATTTTTTCAAATTTTAGGGCTCATCTTGACGGAAAACTTTAGTTGGAAATATTTATATTTTCCGATTTTTTTTTTATTCAAAACTCGTACGCCGTTCCCCCATAGGGGACCCCCATAGGGCCCAAACACGTTTTTTAATCGAAACTAAATCAAATATTATTGAAATAGAAAAACATATTCCCAACCAAGTTCTCGCTCAGATGGGCCCTTAAGTCCCGACCAGTTGCCGTCAAAACGAGAACGAAGGGATGGATTATGATAGAGGCTGATTCCCGCAGGCTCCCGCTGAGAACGGTTCCCGTCCTAAATTGGAGAGGAATAGCGGTGATGGCTACTCATCGTTCCAGCCGGAGTAATCAACAGGGTGAATTTTCATGCCCAAGGACTGCCCTGAAGATAACAATTTCAAAATCTCGATTGACGATCCGATTGATCGATTGACGATTCAGTACGCTGCTGCTGCTGCTAGCTGCTATTAATAGCTGCTATGCTCTGAGACTGTAAGGTTTGCAACAAGGACACTTATGGGGATACGCGTCGAGCCATCTACCGGAGGACCCTCGGCACGCGCTGGTTTACCGAGAACCAGCGCCTTGTTCGCAGCTATTTCGCTGCTTCCAGCTTGTGCGCAGAGGCCGTCCGTTCATGACACCACCCTTTTTTTCGTGCACGCTGCCGCCGTGTGCGCTATTTGTCGGAGCCTCCAGTGACTATTCGTGACTGTTCGTCGACCATGGGAGGTGGATAAGAGATGCAGTTGCAAGGCACTGGCATTTGCTCGGTTGCACCTTCCGCCAAACCTGACTGGGCAGCAGGGTGCAGTATAGCGCCGCTGTCGCTGTCGCTTCTCAATTCTGTTCTGTACGTGGTACAAATATTTACAGCAGCAGCAGCCGTTTTATTCGGATAATAAGGACGCTCTTAAGTGATTTCGTGATCATTCAGCTCTGCTCAACCGTGGCTGCAAGCCCTTTGCACGGTGATTCAGCATTATTAGTACGAAGACGGCACTTTCAACGACACGTCTCTGCACAGCCGTGGCTGGAGCGAGGGCATCGATCGGGACAGAGCCGGCCGTAGCGGGGTCGGATAGCCTAAAGCCTGGCGCAGCCTAAGTAATACCTGGTACAACATTTATACGGTTTCGGGGTTGTGATCACCACTACCCTACTTACTGAGTTCGAATCGAAGGCCATCGCCTCGTGAACTCCTTCTCATAACTAAAGAAACACACTGGAAAATTCAGCCCAAATGTTTTGGTACTTTAGCCTAAATACTTCGTGGGTTATAGCGGTAAAGGCGCCTCATTTTTTAGGTGCAAGAAAGTTACCACCATAGAACATGGACAGAGTAGGCCGGATGTGAAAGCCTGACGTTGGGACCGCCGACGCGGGATCGAATCTCAGAGCCAGCACCTTTTTGTCTCTTCCTCCTTTTGTTTTTCTTTTCTTTTGCCTCTTTTTTCGTACTACACACACCGGGTTGCTGTACAAACAGACTGCCTTACACTGTTCTTTGCAAATCTGCGCAGCGCTTCCACACTATTGCTTCAATCATTTTATTTTATCTAGTTTCCAACGCTGCTACAATACAACAGAACCCAGTGAGAAAACACTGCAAAACACACACTCTCGTTCACAAGCCAACTGCCTCCACACTTTACTACTGAAAAGGTTGCTGCACTGTTTACTACTGGAACACCAACGATCAACAAACATCACCACATACACTATCCGAAATCAATACGGGAACGTGGCCTCATTGAACAGAATCACAGACACAAGCACAAGCAAATATGACTCAAACTACGCGAGGGCATTGCCAAGAGTATCCCTCCCTGCGTTCGACCTCCGGAGAATACGGCCAGGTATCAAACGAGCCTTAGGAAAATTTGACCCCGAGAGACGACTTCCGCAACTTTTACACACACACAGAAGTCGGCGACATAGTTACTCAAAATCATGCACCTACTACATGAGGAGCACGCACGCGGGGCAAGCAAACAATTCAATCAATTACTAACGAGGCCACAGAATGTCAATCTCTGCTTGACCAGCAAATTCTAAATTAGTATTTCCAGAAACCCTTCACATCAAGGCCGCCCACACAACTCCGGTGACATAATGGTTGAACCTTTTGATAAACAGGGGCTGCTGAAGGGCGGCCGGCCACTCTTCTTCGGCGACGGGCTGGTCGAATTCGTTCCCGAAGACGAGGTGCTGCAGGGCGGCCGGCCACTCCGCTTCGGCGATAGGCTGGTTGAATTTTTCCCCGAAGACGAGGTGCTTCAGGGCGGCCGGCAACTCGACGTTGGTGATGCACTTTTTGTTTTTTTCCCCCGAAGACGAGGTGCTAAAGGTCGGTCGGCCAATTCGCTTCTGCGATAGACCAATTGAAGTCCCTACCACGCGATAACTGCTGCAGCGAGGCCGGCCACACAACCTCGTTGATGGGCTGGTTGGAAATGTTGAGCGACAGCCGCCGCAGAAACGCCGGCCACACATACCCGTTGATGGGCTGATCAAACTGGTCGAGCGATGGCTGCGGCGGGGACGCCAGCCACACGTCTCCGGTGAAGGGCTGGTTGAAGCCGTTGGGCGATAGCTGCTGCAGAGACGCCAGCCACACGACCCCGTTGATGGGCTGATTGAAGCCGTTGGGCGATAGCTTCTGCAGAGACGCCACTCCGCTTCGGCGATAGGCTGGTTGATTTTTTCCCCGAAGACGAGGTGCTTCAGGGCGGCCGGCAACTCGACGTTGGTGATGCACTTTTTGTTTTTTTCCCCCAAAGACGAGGTGCTAAAGGTCGGTCGGCCAATTCGCTTCTGCGATAGACCAATTGAAGTCCCTACCACGCGATAACTG
>JBBMHQ010095161.1:0-10364 GCA_037834295.1 Postelsia palmaeformis | reverse complement strand
CACTGTGGTTGTGAGGGCTTGTCGGCGTCCATTGAAGGAGCGGAGACTGGGCCTGAGGCTGTGAATTGATGGGCGTTAGTGTCGTGAGGATGTAAAGAAGGAATCGGAGGGCGGACAGGATGGCCTCCAGGGTTAGTCGTAGTAGTGGGCTACAGGCGGTACCGAGCAAAGCAACTGGTTTTAGATCCGCGGCGCCGGCTAGTAAGATGAGCTGGTGGACACTTTCCATAATGCGTTCTTCCGCAGAAAAAGCTGTGGCTGCGTGCAGCATGTTGACCAGGTAGCAACCGGCGAGGGTAGCGGCACCGTTACTGCGAACATTATCGACTTGAGTCACTAGTCGCGAGACCAAGTGGTGTCGGTGTTATCCTCATAGATCAGGTGGATGCTTCCAGGAAAAACTAAACAGTCGGGAACAAACGTTGTTGCGCCTTGTAGTCCAAGCGTACGGTAAGAGCAGTCCTGGAACCGCGTCCAACTGTCGCGTCCGAGTAGCACGTCGTGTTGCATTCAGATGGGACGCCGTATGTCCATACGGCGAGTGATGTAGTTGGTTGGTCATCGAACGTACTGAAGCGGAGGTCTCGAGAGGCGGGGACTTGCCAAACTTGCTACACGACCTGGGAGGAGTATCTTGTTCCCAGACAGTAGAGGCAGCACTCACGCGTTATGCTTCCGAGCTCGTGGGTATTGCTAGAATTCTGCGGCGGGCCTGCATTCAAGAGGGCAATACATCCAAGCTTCACGGTAGCTGGGTCACTGTGGGTCTTGACTTTGGTGGCAAGGGAAGAGTCGTTCATCTGTACTACACCAGCAACAAGACAAGGCCCTTGCGTGGCAAGTAAGGCTGACCGGAGTGAGCGACGGACATTACTGCGAGAACATCGCCGCCGCGGTCTGATGGCACGTTTGGAGGAGGGTCAGAATATTCCAACAGGGGAGCGGCCGCTGTGTCACCTGGGCACAGTCGCTGTCGCGTCGAAGGGTCAGTTTAGAAGATGCAGTCTCTACTATTGATAGAGGTCGAGGTGCCCTGACGAGACCAGAGTTGGTGGCGCGGTGGTGGCGCCGCGTGGTCGCGGAAAAGATGCCGCACGATTTCCCAGCAAATTAAAGCCGTGCTACAGGGCGGCTGGTGTGCAGAAATAGCGTCGGGCTTGTATTCGATGCCTCATATGAGGTCGTAAGCGCTAGCTTCCGCGATATGTCTGCCGCCTGTGTCCAAGAGATGGGCTCGAATGGCTGGGTTCTGAGCGGATTTTGATGCAAGAGCCGGCAATCACGACATGTTTTCGTTCGCGTTCCCACAAGGTGATCGAAGTTACTAAGTTATCGTCCCTATTGCTTGTGCAGGCGAGGGTCGGACACACGCAAAATATGTTGTAGAGTCTGGTGGTCCCTGAAGAGACGGCTTTTTTTCCGCAGCGAAGAGCTGTTCGCCGCCGGTGTAAAATATGCACTCAACCGTGAAACGGGAAGGCGTCCAACGCGAAAAGGAAGAGTGAGGCCGCTAAAAAAAGACGATGTCGCGCGCGCGGTACTCTTGTGTAGCATCGAACGCGGCGGTATCAACTGTCGCGTGAGAAAAGACGGGGTGTGTGCCACACATGTCCCCGTAAAAGCAGTTACTTTGAGCAGCATCGACCGCGGCGACATCCATCGACACGTGAGCAAAAGCGGGGGAGGTGTCATACACATCCCCGGAGAAACAGCTGGGGGTCTCTCTCAGGGAAATTGGTCCCAGACTGCTTCTATCCTCACCGGGCCCTCATCGGGGCCGGGGCAGGAAGAGCATTCGCCTGGACCGGTCGCGTCTGCGGTTCTCGAGATACCACGGAAAGGGGCAGAGGCCTCCGGACCGATCCACCTTGACTGAGGCGACGAGACATCCGTCATATAGGCGGGGGGCATCCTACGTGTATCCACATAAATTGGTGTTGCCAGCACTGCCCAGGCGGCACGAGGGGTCTGTTTTAGCAGATAATCTTGTCGCGACTCGTCTAAGTAGAGAGGGCCGCACTTTAGCGCCAAGGGCGTAGCTGCGGTTTAGCCCTGTGGGGAACACGTGTCGCCCTGTGGGGGACACCTGTCCTCCACCGGCTCAGTGGCCTCCAGCGAACTGCCGGGGGCCGAAGAAGAATCCCACGCCACGTTCTAGTAAGGATGAGAATCGTAGCTGATATTACTCCGATCGTTTTCGTTGACAGTAAGCAGCGGGAGATGCCGACCGGTCTTACGTCAGGACCTCAAGCGGAGCGCCCGTGTCAATCTCGAGTGTCCTGTATTCCCGTTCCCGTAAATCAAGGCGACCCTCACATCCTGAGAGTCGCGCCTCGACGTGGTGGGTGCCTCAAAGTAAGAGGTCGGGGAAGATGCACGCGGAAAGTTACGACTAGTGTCGTCTACGTGGGGACCAAGAGTGCTTCTCACTCCTGATTCTCGCGGTGGAGAGACTACGGCTGCCACCATGCGACCGTCTTCGCGAGGACCAGGGGTAGTAAGAATACCTTTGGCTGGCGATGAAGAGCCTACGGCTGCAGAAGAGCGGCCGTCTTTGCGGAGACCATGGGCGGTACGCATATCTGGTCCCGGCGGTGACAGGAACATGTATTACCTGCGGTCTCAACCAGAGGACCGTCTTCGCGGGGATTAGGGGGGGTACGCATACCTAATGCCGGCGGTGAAGAACGTGTTGAACCTACGATCTCCACCATGGGACCGTCCTGGCGGGGATCAGGAGCGGCACGCATACTACGTGTGGGTGCTGAAGCCCATAAGGTGGCAGCGATGTCACTGTCTTCGCGAGGATCAAGAGCGATACGCAAACCTGGTTCACGCGGTGACGAGTATACGGTAACGGTGATGCCACCATCTTCGCCAGGACTGGGAGCGATACGTATGCCTAGTTCTCGCAGTGAGGGGGCAATGCCTGCCCCGGAGAAGCTCAAACGTACCACCGTTGGATATCTGGCGCAGAAAGTCCTCGGCTGGCGTCCTTTGGGGTTGGTGTACGGTGCGGGACCGTAGCGCACAACTGGTGCTTGAGCGCCGGAGGCGGGCGCTGAGGGGGCGCCTTGCTGGGGCTGGGAAGATCGTTAGCGAGCGGGCCGTCAACCCACCTCCTTGAGCGCCTGCTTGGTTATCGTGTTGATATTGTGAGGCATCATGGTGAGGCTGGCCAGGATTGTAGTCGTTGTTGTTGCGACGCTTGTTGTCGTAGAGGTGGGATGAGGCGGCAGCGCGAAGAAGTTGCCCTCGAAACTTGGTGGCTTGTTTCTCCTTGAGCCGTTAATCGTCTTCGGCGTCAGGCCAGCGGGTGGATGTCTCGTTTGCGATGAACGCGGTCTGAAACAAACGACTCAGCTTGCGCCAGTCCGAAGCCAAGATTGAATTCCGGATGATCAAAACGGAGCTTGGCAGGGCACAGCTGTCCATCGCTGTCGCTGAAGATGATGATCTACTTGCAGGATCTCTAGTCAACTCGGCGCGATTCTCTCCCCGGGATGAAAACCCTCGCGAGGAGAAAGTGCTACACTAGATATTAATGTGCGAGTACGAGTCGAAATAAGACCATATGTTGGAAGCACGACCTCGGTGTACAACGTCAACCCGATTTCACGCAATATCGGAGAAGTCGTATCGCGCAAAAGTTAGTCGGCAAGCGCAGGAAGTGAACAGTCACCTGAAAAAAACTCGAGGTGCGCAGTAGATGAATCTACGTGACCCGAAAAATATTTCGGGCGCCTAGGCAATAAACCTATGTCACGCAAGAACACTCGGCGTTCATAAATAGATGACCCGAATGGCCGCAGAAGAAATCTCCGTGCCCTGTGAGGGGCGCGATGTTCAATTCGCAAGCGATAGGTGGTGAATCGATGTATCTTTCGAAATATGCGAGAGACGGCAGGTACTGCCGCAGGAACGAGTGGCCAAGCCTTTACATGGGAGACAGATGAAATTCACACGCGATGGTTGTCCGCACAATATAACCAACAAACCTTTGTTAGGGGGGATAAACTCTCAAAACGAGAAGAATAGTTGATGGATCTGTTCACGTTTCATTCAACAAATGTTCGATTCGCATCGAGATTGAACCTAGGGCACGCGAAAAATATCTGGCTAGCAGAGGGGGTGGACCGGTCACCTGGGGAAAAATCGAGGTCCGTGACGGATACGTCCATGTCATGCGGGAGTGAGCCAAGATGCGTAGTAAGTAGTTGAAAAATGACGTCACCCGACACACATTTGGGGCTCATATATAATGACTTCGTGTGTTCCCCAAGAATATTCGGCTTTCAGAACAGATACCTCGATTCACCGCCGAATAGAGAACCCCTGAGCTCCGTTAGGGAACGAAAATTCAGTTCGCGGGAGAAGATGAATTAATCAATTTCTGTCGCGCAAACGCGAGAGGGGATAGGTCGATCGGCGACAGAAAATAAACCGCTGAGCCCCTGCATTGGTAGAATATTCGATTCGCGGGGAAAGATGGATGGATCTATCTCACTCGCGAAAAACGGAGAGAGAAATACGTGCATCGCCCGTAGAAAATATCCCTGAGCCTTTGTTGGAGGCACATTCACATTCAGTTCTCGGAGAATGAAGGATAAATGTATTGTGTCTCACTCGAAAAATGTTCGAGGCGCGTAGGGAGTGAGTCCAGGGCACGCGAAACTATTTGGCGTTCATAGCAGATTACTGGATTGATCGCAGAACAAGCAGCTAGCAAAACTCCTTTCAGGAGGCGCAGGTACAGTCGCGAGGGGTTGGGCATAAGTAAGCATGTGGTAAGGGATCTCCCACAGAGAAGTCGGAGTGCGCAAATTATTAACCCACAATACGCGGAAGGTACCAGAAATGCGCAGAGTATTCGAATCTGCTTCGTCCAGAAAAATACTCGGGGCACGAACAGGATAAAACTGTGGCACGCAAAGAGAATTCGAGTGCGCTATATGGGCATTTCTATGGTACCCGAAAAATGTGCGGGACATACCACGAATAGGTCTGAAATCACGCGAAAAATATCAAGTGTGCAGAACGACCCGAATGGCCGCGGAAAGGAATCGCCGTACCCTGTGAGGGGGCGTGATGTCCATGCGCAAGCAATGGTTGGTGAATTGATTTGTGTCTCAAAAAATTACACGAAAAGTGAAGGATTCCGCCGCAGAAAGGGAGTACCACGCCCCGCTAGAGGAGTTGAATTCAAATCGCAAACAATGGATGGCCGTACACGGAAATCATCCATCCCGGCCGGGGAGGGGAAATTCGAATCGCAGGCAACGGGTGGCCTCAGAAGGGAATCGCCAAACCCGGTTAGTGAAGGTAAGCTCAAATCGAGAGAAGGCAAGAGATGATCGCAGAGGGCAATCACTAATCCCGGTCAGTCAAGGTGACCCTCATATTGCAAGCAATGGATGGCCGCAGACGGAAAACCACTATGCCCGGTCGGTGAAGGTAAATTGAAATAAAAAATCATTGGTGGCCGCAGCAAATGATCACCAAGCTCTCGTGGGGGAGGTAGGTTGGAGTCGCAAGCGAATGGTTGGCCGCAGCAAATAATCACCAAGTCCCTGTTGGGGGAGGTTGATTAAAATCGCAAGCGATGGTTAGCCGCGGAGAAGAACCAGCAAGCCCTGGTGGCGGAGGTAGATTTTTGTTGAGGTCCTAGTCCGTTGGGCTACTGGTAAAAGGTTATCTAGATACCTACCCGCTCTAAGCCTTACAACACTCACCCCCTTATCGGAACAGCGGGGTCCCTAGTCGTCGTATGGGCCCGTACGTGCCCTGTCCGAAGTTCTTAACAAATATCTGGGAACCCAGGAAGAGGGTTTTATCAGATGCTTAACACGAGGAGATTCGCTTTTCTCTAAAAGGCGCTTTTTATGGTGCACGTGAGATTCGACCTCACAACCAGCGAGCGATCTATGCCCTGCCGTCGACGCCAGTGTTAAATTTAAGGGCAATATGGACCTAGACACCGACTGCTGCTATGCAGCTAGTGCTTTCGGCCCTGCTTTGATCACCCACACAAGGTGTTTGGAGGTTATCATCCTTGTGTTAGGTACTTGCTTACTCGCCGGGTGTCTTCTGAACGAAAGAACAACGTATTCATCAGCCAGGTATGACGAGGGGACACTTGCTACAAACCATAATGCCGCAACTGGGGAGAGAGGGTGCCTTAGCACATACCAGGTAGATAATATACTTCGTATGCTACGTTTTTCTCATGTTAAATATTTCGTATTCACTAGGTACCTGGTAGAGTTGTACAGGATATCTGACGAAGCATGCACACACATACAATATTTTGGGGGATTTAAATTCCCAACACACAACTATCAAGTACCACTCCCCGGGGATAATATAGTAAGGTCTGAAGACATCAGCAATTCAGCAATAACGGGGGACTAGCATTGCAGAAGGGAGTGGTCTTCAGCGTGCCTCCCGGTGATACTGCGCGCGCATGGAAGCCCCGTAATCTAGGGAGTGGGGGGTGGTACGTGGGGGGGAGGGAAGTTGCACAAAATCTGTGTGCTGGCAAGCCCAGGCTGGAAGCTAGGGGGGGTGGTGGCAGCTGCTTGATTTCAGGGTTTCGGACGCTGCGGTTCACGCGTTACTCGCTGCTGAGGCTGGCTCTCGTCAGACGCTGCCACCGCCGGGGTCTCATGCGCTGCTGTTGTTGGTGCTTGAGGCGCAGCAGGTAGGCACAGGCAGGCGCAGTTTTTGTTGTGAGCGCTTGTGTCGGGTAGGGGAAGCCATGATCGTGGTTCCTCTCGTGGCTTAAAGCGTGCCATCTGGTAGTAGAGGGGCCGCAGAGTCGATACGTCCACATGCCAGAGCCCGAGCTTCTTGTGAAAGGTAGGACTCTGTAACCCCCCCCATAGTGACGTGTTTTATTTAGTTGTTGCGGCACTGCTGTGTGGTGCTTGAATGGTGTCCATCCTGAGTAACAGCGCAGGTGTAGCTTACTTTGGTGTCAGGCCTTGGCTCGAGGGGATGGGGTGGTACTCGTTCAACGTTTCCGCAGGTGATGCAGGCAGGTTTGTCCTTAATATTAGAAGAGAGTGGCGCTAGGGGGGGGGTGATATCGCTCAGGGACGTTGTTCGGAGCGAGGTGTGGCACTATGATAGGTGTCAAACACGATATTCTAATCGTTACATCATGGTATGAGGTTAATATGCGCATTGCAACGAGCAATAGCACGACGGAACCACAATTTGAGCTAATTTGCAACCTGCGGGCCAATCAGCGACCTTTTCGTCTGCGTTTGCTCACCGACTCGACAAAGAGAGGAAGCGGGGCCTATATGTCCAGACTTATCGACCTATCATCGCCGCGACAAAAACGACCGGCCGTAAGATTGATCATGGCCCGCATCGCACATACTGACACATCCGACACGTTCAGATGCAATATTCGTCCGGCAAGTATATGAAGCGACTGCGTGGAAGCACGCCCGTCCGTGCTTTCTTGCCAAGATGAGAGTCGCAGGTAAGAGAGTCGAAAGACGGCAGCCGCATCGCCTCCTGACCCATGCTAGTCCTGCAAAAAGAGGACAAAACTTGAAGGACAGGCCTGCGAATAGACTTTGCAGGACCCCACCCTGCCCCCCGCTTGGCACCCTGATTCCACTCGGACCTGACCCCCCCGAAACTGAGTCCTCCAAGCTGGCCCTGGGCGTGTACTTAGCCGCCGAAAGGGTCTACCAAGACACCCTGGTCCCACGCCGACCTAATCCACCGAAAACAAGGGTTTCCACCAAACGTACATAGTAAAGGTTCGGCAGAGTTTGATTTGCAAAGCCGTCCTGCAACTAGTCTGCGCCCAACGAACGCCCCTGAGAGGTTATAGCGCAGTACATAAGCATCGAAAGTGAGCAGACACAATGTTGATGGAAGTTGACAAGCATTCGGGGGTGTTACTCGTGAACTCAGTGAGCGTCGGAGCGTTAAGATAGACAGCGGCACATGTCGGGGGAAGGGGGCACCTACCATGTCAGACTTTGAGTTCGAGCATACCCCACCGATCAACTGTAGAAACTGCTGGAACGGACAGGAATGACGATAACGTTTCGGCGAAAAAATGGTACTCGTGCGTTGCGAGTATCGTGGTGGTCGGCGCTCTCTCCGAACACCCGACGCAAACAACGCGTCCGCCATAATTGCGCCTGTTGCTTATTGCCGTCGATTGTAGCCGGACGCGCGCACGCACGGCTCACGGTGGCAAGGAGATCCCGCGATACACTTGGGTGACAGAAACTGCAGGGTATACAAGACAGTTGTAGTCTCACGTGTCGCGCGTGTGATGGTCTGGGGAAGCCGACACAGTGACGAGCGACACCGTGTTGGCGGGGACCACAGCTCGTTCATACGTGGACAATGAAAAAAAACATGATCGGCCCTCCGTTCCTCTGGTCCCGTGCGCTTCGCACTGTTCATTCCTGCCATGCACGGGTCCGACGTTCTACGTGGCGCAACGCCCGTGCAGAGGACGAATCCGCCACACACGACCCACTTGCGCCGTGTCTCAGCGACCCTCAAGATCAATCCGGGACCCGGCCCGACTACATAGTTCATGAAATGTCATAAACTCGCCCCTGTAGCGAACCACGCCAAAACGTGCTCGGTAAGTGACTTCGATTTTTTTGTGTGGCGGGAAATAAATCACCCCGGCAAGCAAGTCACGCGTGAATCTAAAGGCGCACAACGCTACGTACGGACCAAAACATCCGCTGAAGGAAATACGAAAACGCCCGAATGACCTTGGCTACTCTCATGGCATCTATGACGCGAAAATGCCATCGCAAAACCTTGAGATTGAAGCGACCCTCACAGAGGCCCTCGTGGCTACTCAACGTGGCGAAAGTCGACGCACCGCCGGCCCCTTGCTTCAAAAGGGGGTGTAGAGGCCGAGCTACGGGACCGCCCTGTAATGCAAGCGTCGTGTGTAGGAGAGCGTCGTGCCGCTCTATTTTCGAGTTGCCGAAAGAAGGCCCTCGTCAGCCAAACACTCTTTTCCCCACGCCTTTCTTTGACCAGATAGCCCCCCGTCCTCCACGCCTATTATTTCGTTCTTTCACGGAACGCGGCGGGTCTTTTATCAAACGCACATACCCACTTGCGCCCACACGCGGTACATTCTCCTCTATGTTGACTGAATATAACGACAAAGCCATAAGGTATGCTTACTTCAAAACAAGAGTACATATTGAGGTGAATAATATATAGCATGTGTTTAGGTGATCGTCCCGTTGGGCATCGCACGTGATCAAACAGTTTCCAAAATGTTCTTCACACCTTACAAACCCCTCTCCTATCCTACCGTAGTCCCCGTAAATTGTCCACTATAGGCTCCGCTAGGGTCCGCTAGGGTCCGCTAGGGTCCGCTAGGCTCCGCCAGCGATGCTTTCCGCTGGAAGCGATCCGCCAGCGCGTGGTCTGCTGTCGGACCGAAGTACCAAGTGAGCACGAACGTCGACGCGCTCGCGACACACCCGAAGCCGGTGACGATGTACGAAAAATCTCCCGCAACGATTCCTTCGCCCTGACAGGTGTCGAGAGTATTGATTGGGCGACCGGTATAGTTTGTGAACATGAATCGAGATTTACCGTAAGATGTGAAGGTGCTGTAGTGGGGCCCCTGTCTCGATGTGAGACTATGAAGGCCCTTTGCTGTTCGCACGCAAGGACCCGAGACTAGGCCCTGATATGCCGGAGGACATACATGAGCGAACAAAGCCAACGCAGCATCATCTTTGCATCGGAGGACGAGCCAAAACTATACCAGGTACAGCATAGTTGGTTTGGCGAAACAAGTAAATACCTTCTTGTTAGAAGACGACCTCAGGTGGTTCGGATTGAGAAACCCCGAAGAAAAACTCCTATTAATAGTAAAAAGAACCTCACAGAACACGCAATACATCTAGCCCGCCTTGTTTCAAAACCCATCACTTCCTCTGTGCAACACGGGCCAGAATACTCTATGGCACGAACACAATATCAAGTCGTCGGCGCGTGAGAAAACAACAACAACGACGGCAACACAAAACAGCGACAGCAACATCGAGCGAGGACGACCCTTTAAAAGAAACTAGCACAAAAAGCAAGAAAAAAAACGCACCCGGCCCGCCCCTCGGAGATGTTATTAATGCATAGTATATACCTGGCAAAGAAACCCTTCTTTGTTGAGAACGGCGATAACAGTCTTGGCAAACCCCTTCTGTATCGCCAGGTAGAACCCCGCCACCGTGACCCCAACCAGCCACGTGAACAAAGCCACCGACGCCCTGGCCGCGGGTCGAAACAGCATGCGATCGCTGCGGAATTGAGATCGAAAGAGCCGCACGGCGACGGACAGCGTGAGG
>JBBMHQ010095139.1:0-10366 GCA_037834295.1 Postelsia palmaeformis | reverse complement strand
CGAGGACATCTCTCCTATCGAGGACATCTCTCCTATCGAGGACACCCCCCCCCCGCGCACCTCCCCCCCCCCGGCTCGCTATATCCTAACCAATAGGGTAAAAACATCGGTCAAGCATATCGGCTTTGAGTGATACTTGACGCTGACCCTTTCATGGGCTCGCGAATGCACTCAACCCCCCCCCCCCACTCATTCCCACACATCATTTATTTGATGATTGACTTTCCTTTTGTTCTCTCTAAAGGCGCACCATGCGAGGGCTTCAGTTACCATGCGTATCGTACGTACTGCTTTTACGTATCACATTATATTTTCCATCTTATACTTTTCCTCCGGCATTCTTCCACTTCAGAGTTTTCCGGAGTCTATTTTGCGTGTCCCCGCGCACTGGAATTTTGGCGATGAGTCAACGTGGTCGAATAACAACGACTACAATAACAGCAGTGATGATAACAACGACTACAACAGCAACCATGACGACCAAAACAATAACAACCAGAACAGCAACAACAACAGCAGCTACCATAACCATAACATCAATCATATCAACGATAAGAGCAGCAGCAAGAACACCCTCCTACCTTGTACCGGGCGTCGAATGCAGCACCCGCTCTGGTTCTGGCGTTGATCTGATCTGCAATCATCTTCATGTTCGGAATCGAGGCCCTCACCTAATCGCAACAACCAGCAGCGGTTACCACGAGCAAGTTCTGGGGGGAAGGGGGGGGGGGGTGGGGAGTGGTACGGGTAGGAGGGGGCGATGAGCGGGCGGAAAGGGAGGCGGGGGGCGCGAGGGGGAGGGGGGATGTGTTGCTTCCGTAAGATTCAACAGAGGCTGCAGGCATCCGAAAACATGCACGCACCATGGTACTGGTCGCTCACCAGATAAACGATGTGGTCGGGCTCAGAGACGGCGCCGCTTCGGTCATGGAAATCCCCAAGCTCCCCCCGCAGCTCGCGGAAAACCGTCACCCCCTTCTCTCTCAGAAGCTGCCACAAACGAGATGTACAACGCCCACGGGGACAAAACATACGCTTCAGATTGTCAAGTTGTTTTTGTGTCCCTGATTTGAATGTTCCAATTATCATTTGCGAGTATCGGCGAGTGTTGTCACAGCGTTCGGACTATATTATGGTCATTAGTTACTGCTATAACTGCTATAACAACGGACAACAACAGACGAAAACCATTGCCAGCAGCAATAATAACACCGATGACACCGCCATCAAAAACAACTCCAACACTAACTATAACAACTACAAGTACAACACCAGCGCCACCGCCACTACCGCTAAGAACAGCAACAGCAATATTACTACCACCACAAACATCAAAACCACCACCACCACCATCACCGCCATCAACAAACACTAGAAAACATGCAATATTCAATCATGCGGGGGTGCCTGCTCCCCACATAGCAGAAGGGGAGGGAACGCCCCGCTTCCTCCGCTCTCCACTACCCTACAAGTGCGAGCATCCAACGCTCGCCTTCGACCCCTCGGCGATGACGTGGTTCAGCAGTCCTCCGATGTGGCTCTCCAGGACGAGGCATTTAGTCCCGGGCAGCGACTCCAGGAGGTCCACCAGCTCGGCCCGCCCCTCATCGCGCAGGGCCTCGAGACGAAGAGCCGCGCCAGAAAGAGAGGCTACGCGCTTCGACATGGCGAACGCCTCCACGGGGATTTCCCCTTGCCTTTATTGTGCACGCACGAGCAGACACCCCACGAAAAGCGTCCAAAGCTGGAGGGGAGAGGCGGCCGTCAAACCCTTGGCACTTCTTTGTGAGATAACTGGTACCGAATGGTACCGAATGGTACCGAATGATAGATAAGGGCAGGGGAAGGGCAGGGGAAGGGCAGGGCAGGGGGGGGGCAAGGCTAGTGGTAACGGTGGGAGTAAAAGTGTGGGGGTTGATCATTAATGTTATCTTTTTTCTTGCCTTGGTTATTTATATCGGCATGGGTGAGAGGAAGGAAGGCTTGGGTAGGAATACCAATAGACGTGTGGCTCAAGCGCATGACGCCTGCTGTGCTGTACGGCGTGTGTAGCAGTTATCGGCGGAACTATCGAAATTATTGAGATAAGTCTCGTGAAGGGTTTTGGCTTCGTCTTGCCGTCTGGATTCTTGCTTCAATGCCCTCAACACTAGTGGCCAGGTCGTCTACAGTCCGGTCTAACGTTCCTTTCCTCATCAACACCAGCACCACCACCACCTTTGCTAGTCCAGTGCAGAATTGGCAGTGACGACAGCAGGCCAGCCTCAGTGAAACAAGCATCCAATGTTTAATGTTTAATATTCAATACTCCGGAGTATATTTAATACCAGGTATACAGCAGTGGCGCAGCAACACCGCAACTACACGTACGGCAGTACAGCAGCAACATATATAGCAGTGCAGCAAGCACAAGCATCCCATCTGATGCCATTCAATGGGCCCTCGGGAGGGTGGTGGGAGGGTCGCCAAAGCACGGGAATCACAGGCACGTGTTGTTGATGCTGCCTGCGCACGTTGCAGACACCTGCCGCGCTTGTGGTGTGGATGCGTAGCAGTGCAGGACAGACATCGTATCGAACGCTTCGGATACACAACCATTGGTATTTACTGTAGTATCGCATCGGACATTGTTTCGACCTGACCTCTCGAGTTTTCTACGCAGAAACTACTGTAACGAATTTCTTCGAAGCTTCAGATAACAAAATTCCATTGAAAAGGTTTTTATATTATTTCGGTGTCATGTTGTACATACAATATCGAACTCGATTTTGCTTCGAACTCGATTTTCGTTCGACATCCAACACTGTCATAGCGGACAGACAGACGGGCATAAAATAGCCAGATGAGGCAAGCGCGGCGTGTTCTCTGGTCGTCTACAACATCTATGAGGTACTGCTACTTGTGACATCGGTGGTGTGTTTCCCTACTATGTAGCAGGTACCAGGTATACAGAAAAACGACACCGCGCCATATTCGCGGCAAACACCCCGGATGGGAAAGGCACGGCGCTAGACGTGACTATCATGGTGCAGCGTCTATCGTCGGAGCAATTATCGTGTAGCCAAAGCGATCTTGTAGCCGACAAGACATGGGCAGGCATGCGCAGGCAGGCAGCCGCGTGCACCCGTAGCATGCCCAGTCTGTTTAGTTCAGCGTGTAAATCGTATGTACCGGATATATGAAGCAGCAGCTGTGCCGGTTCCTGTATAGTGCCGGTATGGTATATATGCGCCGGCTGGCAACTTCGGTAATATATACCAGGTAGCGGGTAACCGGCACTATTCCGCACACTAGAATCCCCCACTGGATAGTAGGATTTAATATGTGCCGAGCGATTCCACCGGCACTATACAGTACAGTAGTAGCGGGCAGCTGGCACAATTGAAAACTGACCACTGACTACTGAATCGGCACCGCTCGGAAAGAGAGCCAGACTCCTGCTGCTGCTGCTGTACCAACATACAAAAAACTGTATACATTCTGCCCGTGCACGAGGCTATTATAGCACGCATGATGCCTCCTCGAGTACTGGGCCGTCTTGGCTACCAGGTACACGATAGCTTCAATGATTGTTCTACGTACGCCTCACTTATATAGCTGTCGTGGTTGTCTGGCCCATCCGGAGTGCGTGCCGCGAATTTATCGCAGTGTCGTACCAGGTACCTGGTATGATATGTATATAACAAATTACAACACCGCCGTCGCAAATACCAATACCAGGTATAAATAAGTACCAGGTATACTGCTGTATCATACAGACTGGTATTATCAATTATACTAGTATTAATAGCAAATAATACTAGTAGCAAACAACAACAGCAGTCTACGGTCGTACTCACACTTGTATTCATATGCCGGGTGCCGAGCTCTGAAGTCTCAGGTGCCGGGAGAGTTGTGATGGTAGCGGCGCGTCGCCGCGCAGCTTGGCATATACAGGCCGGTATCGGAATAGGCAGGTCCCCGCCATTGCTACGGTAGGTACTGCTGCTGTAGACACACACCACTGCTGTACTGAGAGTGGTCATACGAGGTTCCCCCCCATTTTGGCAGCAAAGCTACGTACGCTTCCTCGGCCACTCGACTTTACATGAGTAAACAACGAGAGTCATACACCACGCGTGGAATATATGTGGCGTCTTTGCGTCGTACAGCATTGATTACAACTCGCACTTAAAGTACGGTACTCGCTCGCAGCGCCATCACATCCCCCCCGCTCCTCGAGAGTCCGCAGTTGACCAAGTTTGACTGTTCTATGCAAGGGGGACGAAAATAGAGGAAGGAGAATGCTTCTTCTCTTCTTTCTCTGATACGAGTACATTCATATCACGCGTAGCCTCATTCCGCCGCGTTTTTGGAGACGTCTAGTGGCAGTCCCCGCGAGCGCAAAAGTGAAACAATAGGATTTCGAGCTCATGTGCAACACACCTGAAGTCATTCCTTCCGGCCTGCGAACTTGAGCTCTCGGAAAGGCTACTGCTGCTGTCATGTTTGATCTACAACATATTATACAGCAACTACGCTGCTGCTGGTGCTACTGCTGTAGCTGTGAGCAATAGAAAGCAGAAACCCGATGTCTTTCGTCCCAAAAATAAACCTGCTGAATGGAAAGAGTCATAGTCTACAGTCGACTCACACATCTGGTATTTAGCAACGGCAGGAACCGAGAGCCAAACATCTAACTACCTGGTGGCCGAAGAGATGCACAGCTTTCTTGGGCGTTGGACGTGCTCTCAGGTAGATCAGATTGAAGCACAAAGTCAGAGATCGAGGGTCAACAATATACGTACCAACCCCTAGCAAAACACGCCTTATACAAGTACGAAGCCCCTGAATCAACCCACGATCATCTTTACCTAACCTGTCAAAAGTCATTCCCATCGATCTCCAATATCCAATGAGAATGGCCATCTCTCCTCGATCGGAACCAGGCCTCAGCCAGGCTACAAGTACTCGCACTTCGTAGGTATTCCGCATGTACACGAAAGCTCACCGGGCTGAGCAACATCTCTGGGGCTTGAAGATGACGATGATGATTATCATATATCTGGTAGATTATATTAGTTCATTGCCCTGGAATCCTACTGCTGCTGTATTAATAGTAGTCAAACGGGCTGTAACAAATACTCATCTCGGTGGGAGAGCACAAACAAGCACTCGACTGTACTACATTGACTGGCACGAAATAGTGCTCACGGTAGCACCAGTACCTGAGGGCAACGGTATTAACGATACGGGTGACCGACTTGGTTCTAAAAGTATGTTCTATATCCACGTAATTATGGACAGTGACCAGGGGGATATACTGTATGTAACAGTTGTTATCGTCTCATCCGCAAGCGTTACAACTTGTATTAATTTTCGTATCAATAGTAGATAGATGGGTGTTTTGCATCGAGAACCTCTCCTGGCCGCAGTGGTGCCGGGCTCGCCGAGGCCGACATCACGAGCGGGCCCAATCACACGGAGCAGGACCTCGGCAGATGGAAAAGTGTGGTTGAATACTAAAAGGGTGTACCCTGGTATGTATGTAATCCTCGAAAGGCAGTTACTGTAGCGGCACCGGCCGCACCAACTACTGCTATTATGACGACGGGAGACAATAGTATATTTCATATAAATATTGTTATCACTGGGATCCATAGCGAATACAATAGGACCTACGGTATCCACCAAAACCTATATATTCACCTATTTCTAGTAACAGTATTTGGTCCTGTTTACTATAGTCCGCCGAAATAGTAAAACTGGCGATATCTATGTAATACGTATGTATGTATGTGAAGATTTTTTGCTGTACCGTAGGTCCTCTTCACTATTAATACTATGGTCACCGGTAATATTGAGTGCTCGCACTATAAATGTTGTGGATCCGTTTACTGCTGTATGTATGCACTATTAATACTGCAGCCCCGTTTTGGGGACAAAACACTTGGAATTTGACTGGTTTGCCCTCAAATCGGGACTGCACTAGTACCAAACAGGTGAAGTGCGCTTACCCTTGCGACGGCAACTATTAATAATCCTGCCAACTGTAATTAACTCGTTCGTCACTGTCTAAGAGCGCGTCTGTTGGCGCTGGTGAGATGAAATTCCACAAATACTACATACTGTTGTACATACCAGCCATTCACGAGTGTGCACGGTCAGTATAGTACAGGACCGAATGCTGACGCCTATCAGTTGCATGTAAACCTTGACCTTGTCGCTGCTTGCGGCTAGGCAGGCCAACGACGGCGGCAGGCGGTATACCCCTACTGTACTGGGACAGGGGTGGAGCCATAGCTTCTTTTTTTGTTTGCGGAGGAGATACACACTGACGGTCTCACTCTCGAAAGCTTGAGCTACGGAGGGGCTCATCGGGCTTGCTTACGATGCCGAGAGGCAGTGGGAGCATGTTCTGAGTGTTGCTCCGAAAACAGGTGTCTCTTGGCGCGAAGTCCTTGTGCGACGACAGCGTCCTAAAACGCCGCCGTTGCTGCACGCGGATGGAAATACGATGCGCCGGCGAATTTGAATCAAATCATATTTATCGGGAAGAGGACAAGGACACGCGCAAAATGGCTGTTCTGTGGGTATCATTCTAGCTTCCCATCGAAGAACCCCCCGCGTAACACGAATTTCGGAATCTTGTTTGTTGACAGCAGGGGTGTGCGAGCGATGAACGTTAATGGAAATGTCCCCCATGCAGGAAACGTATACGACATCATTACGTTCGTTGTTTCGTGTCCCCCCCCCCTCGGTCTATATAGAAAAAACGCCCTTGAATTTATCGCAGAGGCTGTGCCCTTTTTTTGCGCGCTGTACGGTATGGCGGTCTTCTTCTACTACTCAAGATGTTTGTGCAAAACGCAGGGTGCAGTGCCAAACCTAGGGAATTCAGAACTTGTGTCGTACACACGGGTTGCAGGTCACTACCAGGAGGGCGATCGAATCAGTGAGCGACTTTGTCAGCTCACTTCGTCAGCCCAACAAACGCCAATGAGCGTCGGGAGCAGCGCTGAACCCATTGAGCGACAAGCAACCGAAGAATCAGCAGCTGGGGTAGGCCACGTGCGACGGGGGGATTTCTACCGGTACCGTTGTACTCCTTCAGTGTACACCAGTGGCTGCGATTGTCCGCTGGACTGATGCGGGAAGTTGTATGGAACCCGCGTGGACCTCGACAAGCGAGCTCGTGCCATCAACGCGACGACTGAATAGTTAAGACTGCCAAAAATGCAAAAGAAGCAGCAGTAATTACGGCAGCAGATAATGCCCCCCCCAAGTATTGAATTTGGTGCCGTTCGCTGCCGCAACCTGTAGGTGTGCGGGGTTCATGCAGTGAGCCCACGTAGTGCAGCCACAAAGTAGCTGGAAGGTTCATTCCTCGTGTGGGCGGAGAGGTCGGTTATATACTCGAAATAAATGACGACTGTACCTTCAGCGGACCGAAAGCAGCTGCAAGGTGGGTTCTTCGTGTGGGCAGAGAGGTAGCGCAAAGAATCGAGGTGATTCCTTGGCATCCAGCACAAGCCCCCCTCCCCTTAAATATATACCTGTTATTAGAGACAGGAACCGGCCTATGGTACTCTCGGATAATATCTCCGCTGCAGCCGACGACGGTCTTTGACTCTGTGTGTTTGACCCCAAACGCTTATGGATCTACTGCTATATGTATATGTAGGTAATATAATACGTCATACGTATAGAAGGGCCATGCGGGAATGGTGGCACACACAGACTGAAAGGGTCAAAAAGTAAGGAAGGTGCTCTTTCGCCGTGAGCGATGCAGTCACCGTCGACAAGTGGTGTGTATGAGTACTGCTTATACTGCTAGGTCTTTCCTGTTTCGACGAATAAGTATACGCGAACAAACACACTACATATCGATATCATTTTTGAAGTTTGGGAGCATTCTTGAGCTTTGAAAAATACAAGAAAAAATAATTCACCACACCGCACGTCGCCCTACGCCACCACACAAAAATGAACACTGTTTTCTCCGGGAACCCCTCCCTTCCCCCCCCACTCCCCTCTGCAGTGCCAAACAACATGGGTCACCAGCAGTCCTTCGCCGAGCATGAACGGAACCTACACCACACCCAGCGTTCGGTGTGGGACTTTTCAACGCGTGGTGGCCGTGCTCTACCGGCGCCTCTTGGTCCAACTGCTTGGACTTGATAACCAGGTGGAAGCTTCCAGCGGGAACGTTTTTTCTCGCATCGTCTAGCGGGTTCAATCGGCTGTCCATCGAGGCACCTCCCGTACAATTTGCACCATGAAGCACTCCATCGTCAATCCGCTCTTATCTAGACAGGGACGACGCTCGACGCGTGTACACCCCCCAAACGCCACGAAATGTAGCTTGGACACAAATTTCCGTCCTTTTCAGTCGTCCAGACGAGTTCCCATGTAGTATCCTCCTTCAGCACTGCGGAGAAGGTGGAATTACAGAGGAGGTGTAGGGCGAACGGGGACACACGTATCGGAAACGGGACTGAGAACAATGCCACGTTAAGACTTCATATTTTTACTCGACATTGTTGTACCGTGTGATCTCCTCACAATCAAGCAACACCACCGGTCATTACGTAAGATATCTTAACCGCAGTAGTAGACTGCGTTCGGTTTAGGACCTGAGCATCCAAAAGCTTGGTCGCGTCTACCGAACAAACGTCTCTCCCAAGCCGAGCTATTTAGGCGCGACCAATGAACGTGATAACTTTTCAAAATGCAACCCAGTGAACATGTCCCATGGACTGCTGCAGGTGTGTAACGCAACGCATGAGCAATGCAACGGTACACAGGGGCGGCGCCTTATCTTATAAACTCATCAGTACCGCACACGAAACACGTGACTTTGAAGGCATTTTGTTCGTCGCAACTAGGTGAAAGTGTTCTCTGCGCTACTAGCCTTGATTTTCAGGTGTTATACTCCACCAGAACTGCATCGCTGTATCATACCAACAGGTAGTTTTTTTTCCGGAGGAGCTCAGCCGTTGGGAGCCTACTGAATCACAATGTGGAGGCCCTACCTTGGGATGCGTTATACCGTCGAACAGAGGTGGCATGGCGACGGTACTGGGTAGTGTTGTCAGTACCCTGAAGGAGCCCCGCCAGTCGCAAAAAGTTTACCTTGCAAGGAAAAAAACGCTACCGCTATCTTAGCTCGGGCCTTCTTTAGCCAGCTGAGCATACCCTAAAACTTCTACCCCCCGGGTCTTTTGATAATTCCGACGACTCGGAACTTGGTTTCATATATAGCGTGCCAGAGGTGTTCTGCGTTGCGCTTTGATCGTGTGCTCCGGTCGTTCAAAGGAGGCGGCACCAACTCAACAATGTACGCCTCCGGGTGCTCGTGGTTAGGTAGCTGTTCCAAGTTTACTGCCACTAGTGTGGTGACAGTGGGGTCCCCGAGCAACGTGTATGGAAAGCTCCAACATGGCGACAAGAAAAAAAGATGGGGAAACTGCAAGTGAGAACGCCAATACCGTCCTAGACCTACCTACCCACTGTGGCCGATTACCGACCTACATTCACACGTGCTGTCGTCTGTCCCATCCCGTACGTACTGCCACGTTCACCTGCAGTCGATGTTTGACCACCAGGTCCTACAACAGCAGATTGTGTAAGCGCCCGCGGCCATCCTACGCCTGAGCCACTTTATACGATAACACATATATAATCCCCCCCCCGTTCGAACGAGAATACCATCCAATCGATGGTTCAGGTCAGACGAAGAGAGTACACGTTGAATCCGATCTTTTGGAGAAGAGCCCGACCACAGCAATGAATGGGGAGGGGTAACGCACACACATACGGGATCTGTATGTATTGAAGTAGCTTCGCGTACTTGTGACGGTCCTCGTGCCTACGTAGTGGGATAGGCGACTTCCGGATACCTCTAACACGCACCGCCCGTCGTCCCTGGAGACCCGTAAACGCTACAATGAGGTCAGCAGGTCTTGGCAGTATACAACATCAGAGTGATGGGCTCCTTCTGTGAGGAGCTGAACGTCACGCATCCCCTTGTTGAAACATCACTTTATTTTTTTTCGTAACATGATACCACTGTATCTTAGGCACGGGATTGGGCACGATAACTCAGGCGTATGTTCATAGACTACGCAATCCGTTTTCGAGTGATACACTTCACAAACAACTACTGTACCAACAACCCCACCGCCGAGGTACGGTAAACGTGCCACAGTAACATGGCGCCACCCACGGTGATATGACGCCATCACGTTATAGTCGAAATACAACACCTAAAAATATTGAGAGTCTCCTCGCGTATGAAGATATATCTTATATATACGGATACCCCCAACGACTGTTTGTGGGAATGAACGCACGACGATCCCATGGGCTGCTAGTAGGTTTCTTA